>CAJNIZ010044033.1:24059-39796 GCA_905231905.1 Symbiodinium pilosum
TTTTTTTTTTTTTAATTAATTTTGAGGTGCCTGGGCCTGCTACTTATGTATTTTCATTTTGCTTTGTATTGTGTAGCCTTAGGTGGACTCCCCGCTCTGTCATAGTGACTATAAGGGACAATGTTGAATGTATTAGGGTCCTGTTAGATTCCGATTATACCAGTATTACAGGGTTGGGGGTTCACCTAATGTGTAGCAGTCTTTTCAGGTGCGCACGTCCAGGCCTCAAGGAATGGCAATACATCCATGTATGTTCATATTCGTATCTGGTTAGCGCATACATGGTCTTCGCTGTATTCGCGCAGCTTGATCACACTTCAGATCCACCAAACTCTGCCCTAAACCCTGAACCCAAAGCCCTGAAACCTAAACCCCGAACCCTACAGTCCAAGCCTTCTGGCAGGCCTTTGGCTACTGCTCAGATGCCCGGGCTGTCCACAATGGCGAGGCGCATACCTGGACAACCATGTTAAAGCCCTTGGTGCTTACTGGTTGGAGGTATGGGTTGGAGGTATGGCATGGAGGAATGGATCCCCATGTCTAAGTACAGAACGACGCAGATACATGTGTAACATTTTGCATATCAGGCCATGGCCGCCCAACATCGTTCTCTGCCTAACAAGCTGGAATATCATGTGTTGGTTCTGGGCGCATGAGGTGAATATTTAGGTTGTTTAAGTCGATCTTGAGCTATTGCAGCACTGCACTGCTGTCACCGTTGCTTATGCGGCGATCCGTCCTGGATTGGGTATTTCGCATTGTGAACTAGCTCTTCAGCCCTTTTGCCCTCTGCGCAGCTTCTTGAAGTGTCAGGCATCGATTTGCACATACTAGTCGGGTAAGGCAGCATTTCCCAGCATGAGGCGGAAGCTTTTGGACTTCCTTTTGGACAGGCCTGGTAACTGCATGCAAGTCATTCCCTGTCTGCTTTCACATGTATCTCAGCAACGTGGTAGTTACTCGTGTGATGCCGGCAGCATGGGTACTGACAAACGCTCAACTTCTTGAGCCTGCTGTCTGCTCCCAGGTGAGCAGAAACCATAGTAACACATGAACAGATAACCACCAAAACCTTCGGTCCTTGTCTACCAATTACAGCCAGCTTGTGGTTCAGTGTGCCCACTAAACGAGCACTTTCCCGTCTGTGTGGCTGACACACAAACAAGACCAGAACCCTAAAGGACTTGGCAGTCAGCGATCTGTGACAAGTCTGTCCATGTTGGTGTATTTGCGTGTTGAAAGTTGCAATTGCTGTCAGGGCTACGTGACGATGTTCCTGTGGGGATACTTTGTTACATCGCAATTATATTGATACGGCATTGTTCGGTTGGATGGTTCTCGCAGTGTTTAGGTTCAGGCTTGGTGTGCCTGTGTCTCAATGCGTTGCGATGCATCTACGCAACGCAGATTGGAGTGTGCTTTGCATTGGCATAGATGACTATATCCTTGGGGCACTTTGAGATATTGTGTCCGAGATGCAGAGGCAGTTTTTCAATCGTGGGCTCGCACGGCGAGCGGAAGTTGGCACCCAATCCACAATCCAACATCTGCAGAGCTTCATGAAGCTATTGCTGGATTTGTGAAGACTGGAAAGAAGCTTCCCAAGAGTTTCTTGTTCTTCTCTGGCCACAGCTACCAATTCAATGGGCAGTTGTGGATGAAAGCTCCAGATGCTGATACATTCGCCGCTGATGTCTGTGTCGAAGAGGTTTGTGAACAACTTTGCGAGAATGCGTTTTTCATCTGCATCGTGACTGACACATTGTAAGACTTTGCCCCAAGATTATTCTTAGTTGCTTGCTCTTGCAGCCAACGTTTTCCGTTACTGTAGTGATGTTACCCAGGCGTGCTTAACTCCTGCCGACTTCCAGTTGCCCAAGCCATATCAGCTCCGCGGCTTGCTCCCATCATCCAGCCGGCGATTGTGTCAATGAGGTGCAAACCGCGCCGAAAGCTGCGCTGGTTGAGGCCGATCCAAAAGGAGTACTTCTACCTGTATGCTTGCTGGTCCGGTGAAGAAGCACCCGATGACAACGAATTCGGTCCAAGCCTTGCCAAATACATTGGTGAGCCCAACATGAGCATAGAAAGAGTTGCAAGAAGGCTGCGGCGTGATGTCTCTCATGTTGAGTGGCGTCAGAACCTGAACTATTGGAGCGAGACGTCTCTGGGCCATTCTCTCCAGCAAGACCCTTCAGAGAAAACATGCCTAATTCTCAGGTCGATCGTGTGTGGATTCTGCGTTTGCTGCTGCCTTGTGGGGACATGGGTTCAAGATCTTTGGACCTGGTCGAATTCCATCGCAGTGGTCAGCTGGCATGCCGATGTTGGACAGCCGTTTTGTGACGGACCGTTCATAGATTTGCTCAAGACATCCAATCTCACATCTGCGGAGCAGGCTCTACAGGGTAGCCATAGAAGCTCTGACCAAGTTTGTTTAGCAATGCTTTTCGATCTGCAGGGCAGTTTTATTCAAGCAAAAAACTAGCAACGGATGTCTGTGTCTCATACGATGCTGACCCCACTGCAAAAAAGTTGCCTGTGGGCTCAGCAGCTTTTTTTCCGGGAAGGTCCGCGACTGCATCAGTTACAGGCAAGATGCGGAGAGCATAGCTTGCAAAGAGTATGGAGCACAATCGTCGGTTTGCAAGCGAGCCTCACTCAATCATGCATTAGCCCAGAATTTGAATGCTTGGGATGTTGCTGCTCGAAGCAGGCTTGCGGACATCAATCTCACGTCTCCGTTTCAAGACATACAATTTGTCAGTCTGGCTGAGATGGTAGACAATGAGTTTTCTGCTGGTGATGCCAGTTTTGCCGCAAGAGTATTGCGTGACATACTGCCGAAGGCGTTTGAATTTGCTTCTATGCCTTTGCTCAACAGCCGTGCCGTCCTTGTTTTCCGTTTGTATGCCGAAGTGCTTTCCTGGGAAAGAAAGCACCGCGAGGCAGCAATGTGGTTCAGTACAGCACTTGAAACCTCCAAGCACGCATGGGATAGGAGCATGGTTTTCCTTGAAGACGCGAAGATGAAGCTGTATTGGGCCACGTCGCCGTCGGAGGTTTCGATGGCAAGGGATATGACCGAGGTTGGCACCAAGATGCTTGCAGACATCAGTGCTGATGACAAATCCATCCTTTGGTACCAGCCACTTCGTAACAAGATCATGATAGCAAACCGAACGGGACAGTCGGTGGAACTCGATGCCAAGCGGCTCAACAACCTGCTTGCAGCATATCCGTATTTGTACACACAGCGTGAAGCACACCTGCTTTTAGGATCTTTAGGCTTTCGAGCTCAGCTGACTTTGCCGTTTTCCTAGACTTCGCACGCACAAGCCGCGACAGCTGTTCTGTTTTCAAGCAACGGATTGGCCTGCAGCCTATGTTTGCATTGTGCGGCATTCATAAACGATACTGCTACGAAACTCCTCGAGCGACGTGCGTCAAACTTGCACAATGCTTGTAGAGACTCCAGCTACGTGCTGACCCAGCCCACTTCTGCCAATCGTGGCGAAGCGGTAGTTCATCCAATCTTGCCTTCTTGCTCCAGTACAGATATCTAGCGTTTAAGATGCCGCACGGTTCTGTGATTTGGCAACGTGTTGCTCCAACAGCAGGGCGAGACAAACAGCGCAGTCCTGGATGTTGCCCAACCAACTTGTGCAAAAAGGCCTGCCTAAGGAAGCCTGCACAAGAAACTTTTTGGAGCCTAAAGGTTCAAATTTCAAGCCCCGCAAGCATTGAACAATCCTGGCTAAAAGCTCTACAGGCAAGACCTAAGAGATGCCGTGGTGCCTGCAATGACAAACTTCCCTCCAGAGGTGAAGTGACTACCATGCATCCTGTGATCATGCAGGAGATACCTAAGTTGGAGAGCCTATAGCTCAAACCATGCCCTACTCGCAAAGGGACATTTTACCAGGGAACTAGCTGCCTCAAAATTGTCTCTTGTGGGGATACGGTGGGCGAGACAGGTCCGGTTGTCAGAGAGCTCTTGTTCCCCCAAGCCCTGGTGTCTGAGTCACAGGCAGGTGACGTTGTTGGGTCCACTGTGCGGTGGGTCGCGTGCTCGGGCATCCCAGCATATCCCAGTGGAGCGCACATTGAGTGCTAACAGTCATAAAGGTTCAGGGCTGGAGCTTCTTGGCTTCTGTTTTAAGGGTTTAGTATTGAGGCCCAACTAGAGCCGGGTGTCATCCTAGTGCATTCAGTGGACCTGAAATTTATTGCAGAAAAGCTCGCCTCACGGCTTAGGATGTCTTCCCGCGAGTTTTTTCATGAAGGGCTTGTGCAGGGTACCTCCGGAGCATGCAAAGCTCTCATCAGAAAATTGCTCCTAATCGCGAATTTGTCAGCAACTTTATTTGTCAACTTACACCCAAGCGTTCTGAAGACGGAGAGAGTGACGTGGAAATCAGTGGGAGTTCTTCTATTTTACGGCTTGAGCTGTTACGACATGACCCCTGTGGTTGCAGCACATGTTCAGACTCAAAAGGTCAAGGGGACCTAGGTCAATTTCCCTGAACCTTATACCGCCCAACAAGCCGCAAAGATTAAACCACATCTCAAACCACAAATGCTCCTCACCCGTACACCCTAACGCCTGAACCCTGGCCACTGCCAAACTAAAACTTTGTAAATCAGAATACCTACTCAGTGGGCGGTGTTCTCAAAATCGTCAAAATGGGGGACCTCCAAGGTCCCACCACCCGCCCATTGAGTTTTTGCGGTTGCCATGCATACTTGCCATATTCTTCCAGCTAATGCAAAGCGTATGAGCATCTTGGTGGGATCCGTGGATGTTTCAGTCTGCAAACGAACTAAGTCTGATTCCGGACAAGTGGCCATCTCCTTCGCGCTGAACGGCAGAGACTTGGGCAAGGGCCCCAGGGATGTCCCAGTGCGTGCAAGAAACACCCAGCATCATCATGTTAGTTGGCAGAACACGGCTTATGGCTGGTCTCCACCGTCCTGATAGTAAGATGGACATTGGCATACATTAGACCACGTTCTGCAGCACTTTTCATGTTCGAGTGGTTCTTGCCACCATTTGCTGCTCTAGAGCCTTCGAACAAACGAGCTGCACACGACCCATACCTGCCCTTCTGCTGTGAACATGGAACAAGACCTTCATGCGAGAGGCGTGGCATTCCGGTATGGGAGCGAGGCCTTTTGTTGGCTTTGCATTGACAAATGACAAAGGTTAGGGCGGGTTGCTTGGTGGTAGTTCCCAGAAAGAAGAATCCTCATTTCAGACTCGCAAATGTTATCCTCCTTCTTGTAGGGACCCCCCAATTGGGGCCCCTAATTTTCTAGGAACCACCCATTCAAGCATGTGATCTGCAGCAAGCTCGTCCCGCCGCTGCTCCCAACGTGGTGCTCGTGCTCTGCGTTGTTCTTGGATCGTCCGATCTGCTGTTTATTCTTGGAAACTACTAACTATAGTATATTGGGGTTATATGGAGATAATAGATAATGGAAAGTAGAATTGAATTACTATAGTATATAGTAGGGGATTCTGAGTTTGGAGGGGCCTGTCAGGCAGCTCTGACAACGTGCACTTACTGCTAGTCTTGATTGGTAGGAGAGATTGGTACTTTCGCCAAATAGGGGGACCCCAGTATAGGACCCCCAAATACAAAAGTCCTTACTATCGGACTATCGGACCCCCAAACATGGTACCCCCAATTTTAGGAACTTCCCCGGATTTCATCTGTCCTGGAGGTTGATCTTGTGGCAACCCAAGCCAGAGCTATGCTTGCATGCTTGCGATGACAACGATAACAACCTTGATGGCGAACGTAGTGATGATGATGATGATGATGATGGTGATGATGATGTGACCCCGAAGGCCATCACAAAGCCAAAATCATGTGTGTAGCAGTAGCTATCGCAATGACTGCCTTTGGTCTGTAATCTGGCTCAAGTGGCAGTGCCATCGCACATTGCGCTCTGGCACTGTCAGCCTTCTTGATTACGGGCCGGGTATACTTGAACATTTAGCAAGAAGATAAGGGAAGTTCACTGCGTACAGATCTCTAACCCCAACATGAAGTATTACTAGTACTTCAGCTGTTGATTTTGCTATCTAACCTGGCGCATTCGGCGGTGTCATCGCACGTGGCGCTCTGGCACTGTCAACTTTCTTGATTGCAGGCCGGGCGCATATCAGATCATATCAATACCTTGCCAGAATTCACGGGCTTGACTATCAATGCTTGTTCAGAATTCACACTGTAGGATTGAAACGGCCTCCAGTGAGGAAGTCTGAATCTGCAAAACAACTTGGTCTTTCTGAGTTTCTCTCGAGGCTGGCTTCAGGGGCTGTTGGCAAAGGGTTGCTTTACAAGTCATTCTGGCCAGAGACACCGCAGAATATTCAATGTTGGGAGCGTGACATGTTGGCAATGGAAACAGAAGCTGTCAGAGGCTGTGGAGCCCAGCCATCTCGTGACCTCTCTCTGCCAAATGAAGCCAGACCCCCAACCGTTCCCAAGCAATGGTACCCATCACTTTGGGAAGCCCCTATGGTGCAGGATTTCCATTCTTCACGCCTTGCGTACCGGCGAAGTTCTTCCATCCAGGGAGGCACCGTTAAAGAACCTTTCTGTTGCAGCTTATCATTGTTCTCCTGCTCAACAAACGGTAATAGTATAACAATAAAACAAGAATATCAATAATAGTAGAAACAGTAGTAGTAGTAGTAGTAGTAGTAGTAGTAAGAATAAGAATAATCACAGTAATACTAATGATTAATGGCAAACATGTTGCATGAGTTCAATGGCTTGAAGGTGTCGACTGCCTGCTCGTCACTCATGAAATAATAGGATTGTCCGAAACGCAGGGCATGTCTGATCTGCTTGATGTCGGCCAGCCTGTGAGACAAGACAAGGGCGTTTCACTGCGGGTAAATGTCAACTTCATGGCACCGTAGCTGAAATCTACTTTCAAACCTCAAATTCGCTTTCCACAATACAAGCACGCTGAACCTCCGTGAAGGCTGTCTTCTCATCATCTGTCAGGCAAGCCGGTCCAACTACCAGTAACTACCATCGACAAGACGGCCGGCTTTCTGAAATTTGAGGCTGGACTTGGGGGATACTGGATCTTCATGAGAACTATAGTGTTTGGGGCGTAGGGTTCAAGCAGTTGGAGTCGTCCGGGCCGGGAAGAGCTGTGGTAGGATCGCAGGTATGCATATACATCATTTCAACATCAGCAGTTGTTCGTTCAATTCTTTGGATTACGTTGTTTGTCTATGAATGAAGTTCGGAGAGCGTTGCCAACCCCATCCTTTCCAGGAGAATTGCTGCATTTTATGCATGCCAATCAAGGTTCAATGTGGACGCATTCATAGGAGAGTGCTCAAAGCCTGGAGCAAGGCTTAAATTCATAATGTGGGCATTTCGAGCCACTTATCAGGGCGGATAACATGGAGAGGATTGCGTACTTGTGGTTCATCGCTTCCCAGCCCTGTGCGTACAGAATCCCTCAAGGCATCCCTGATTTTGAGAACCCCTGAATCTTAGCGTTGATGGTTCTTACCAAGGAAGTACGGAATGGATCCCTGTCGGAGCCCCTATGTAACCCCAACAGTGTGCGTGTTTCGATTTTCTTTTCCATTTCCTAAACTCTGAACCTGAGCAAATAGTCTCCTCTTTCTTTTTCCTTCAGGTAGTGTTGATGCATGGTATTGAGTCATGGATGTGCTTCAAGCTGCTGCAGTGGGAGTGCTATACGAATTAGATCAGCGCACTTGCGAATGAGCGCAGCTAACCGGATCACCGAATCAGATCTCAAGTGCCTGTAAGTCAGATCAGCAGAAGGCACAATTCAGATCATGCCAAGCCGCGAATCAGAGTGTTAGCCGTTTTCGGGATTAGGCTTGGTTAGGTTTTGGGCTTTTGCACACCTGGCTTAGGGTTTGAGGCTTTCAAGATTCTTAGGGTTTGGGGTTGCTTAGCGTTTAGGGTATAGTGTTGTTCAGGCTTGGAGCTTGGGGTTGTCCAGGGTTTAGCCAGTCCGCCATGTAGGGTTTAGGGTTTGGCCGTGTTGAGGCCTGGCTTGTAGGTTTGCATGCCTAAGAAGTCCAGGGCCCGTGGCTTGGGGTTTTCAGGGGTTAAGGGTTTTTGGTTGGTTCAGGTTTACCATTGTTCAGGCTTAGTTTAGTGTCGCTCATCATCTGAGTTTGGGCTTGCTCAGGATTTGGCGAGTCAGCCGTTTAGGATCTAGGGTTTTGTGGCTTCACAGTATGGGGCTATGCTTTTTTAATTCAATCAGTTGGGGTTTAGGTCTTTGGGTTCAGGGTTCTGGAGGGTTTAAGGTTGAGGTTTGACTAGGATTGAGAGCTCAGAGGGTTTCAGCCGTTTAGGGTGTAGAGTTTGGACTTGTTCGAGGTTTAGGACTAGTTTTTTGGGTTCGTCATTGTTTGGGGTGAGGGCAAGCTTTCGCGCTTTGTTTTGGGCATTTTTTGAAGGGGGTTCAGGGCTGCCTGCGAGAAGGGTTCAACGTTCTGGTTGTTCATGGTTTAAGTTTGAGGTTGCCCTTACCCTAAGATCTAAGCTGTAGGTAGCGTTTAGGGCCAAACCACAAACCCCAAACCGTGGGTAGCGTTTAGGGTTTGGGCTTGGCTTGTTTGGGATTCAGTGTTCAGGGCTTGTTCAACGTTGACGGCTTGTGGTTCAGGGTTGGGGGGTTGTTCCTAGGCTAGGACTTCTTTTTTTTTTGGGGGGGTGGGTGAGGGTAAGGATTTTTTGGCGCTTAGGTTGTGGGGAGTTCGGCGGTCCCGGTGGCCCGATTTGGGTTCTAGTGCGAGGTCCGACTGGTCGGCTCCACGATCTGATTCGCTGGGTCCATCGAACCACGCGCGATCCGGGCCATGCGATCTGATTCGTGCCGCAATCGCTGCGGCGGCATGCGAATGGAGAGGTTTCCCAATGTTGCGCGTGCCCTTCTCCAAAACACGCCTCAGCCGAAAAAAAAATCAAAACCAATGTTAAACCCTGGGGCCCCGAACCTCCTCTACCCTGAAGGTTGAACAGTAGCCCCACCCTGTGAGTATCTTGCTGCTGAAAGGGCTCGGCTGTGGACATGTCCTTCCTCATAGAGACCATCAAGGCTGGCTTGAACTGAGGGATAGGAGACTCGACTCCAGGTTCTAAACTTCTGGTGTCTAATGAATGCAGGCCCGAAGCCAGAAGTACTCTTGACAGGACTTGGTGCTGAGGACTAGCAGCAACCACCCTTTGAAAACTGTGTGATGATTGAGTATGCGGAGCTTTGCTGTAGCTGCGAGCGCTGGCGGGGATCTTTATCTTGTAGCCGTGAATCGCCTGCTTCAAGAATTTGCAGTAGGGTAGGCTCTGCGCAGACGAGTAGCAAATTCCCAACGGTCGTCTGTCCCAAGCCATTGCCAGGGAGGTCCAAGAATGTTGGCCCTCGCTTGCCTGGTCGTGGTAAGCCTGAACATCACGTCCGCGGAAGCGTACTCTCGTCACATCTTTCATTCCATGCTTAGGAGGTTCTGACGCCTCATGTGCTCCCAGGCTTGGGCACGCAAGGACAGTCTGTTTTATTTAGGCAAGTCCTGACGTCATGTCCTGCGCGCTTGCTAGTATATGGCAGGTTGGTTCTTGAGTAGCTGTGACGGATCAGAGTCATGAAGTCCTTTGTGTGTCAAATAAGTGTTTCAGAGAATCACCAGCTCTGTTGCTGCATCTAGCACAGGAAGGGCTATCAGGCAGAATTTGCGTTCTCAAGAGGTATAATACATGGGGCTGCCACTTGCTTTTCGAAAACTCATTTTTTACTTGGATTCTGATTCACAATAAGACAGAGGTGCTGGTTAAGGCCATGCGAGGGCTTTTTTGCTTTTCTCTGGAGACCCTTTCAGCGTAGTTCGAGCTCGCCTGAAAGCCTGCGCTGAGATTTCTGGCCGTCCTTGAAACATTCTGGTAACTAAAATTGAAGTTTCTTTCTCCCTCCCTCTTCATCTACCTAATTCAAAACACCTACCTGACTAGAACTGGAAGCTGATTGTCCGGTCTTCAATGCACCTTCATGTTCTAGCAACACGGGTTTTGGAAGCGCCTACTCTCTTTCAAAACAAGCCGTCTCTCTCTTTGTCTATGGATCCCGAGACCCAGCCTGTTTTTGAAATCGACAACGCCGGCCAAGGTATAGCCTTTCATCTAGCAGCTTCGGGGGGCTACCAAGCAACTCTGACATCTTTGGAGAACGGTTTGGCTGCTACTCATGGTGATTGAGTTGAGGTATTGAGAGTATCGAGACATATCGAGACTCCGCATTTCTTTCTGCCGTGTTGCCCTTGCGACAATGTTGGTGTTGGGGTGCGGTTTGTCAGCAGCTTTGCGTTGGCATTTTGGTCATGGGCCTAACACGTCTCAGCTGGAATTCTGTGATTACATACC
This sequence comes from Symbiodinium pilosum, assembly GCA_905231905.1. Classification (NCBI taxonomy): domain Eukaryota; class Dinophyceae; order Suessiales; family Symbiodiniaceae; genus Symbiodinium; species Symbiodinium pilosum. Next base: position 34,493 of record CAJNIZ010044033.1, read on the forward strand.
ACCAGGCACCTTGAAGAAACGAGAATAAGCCAAACGCTATCCGAATGCCCGCAGGGTTGCAACATCTTTTATTGCGGAATGGTGCTTTTGTTGGTAAATCAGTTTGTTAACCACATGGTTGCTCCTTTTCTCTCCAGAGACAGCTGCCAACATTGTGCATTTGCTATAGATTCATTTTTACACTGCATCACGCACCTTAGAGCCTTAGAGCCACATTGCTGGAACTGTTCAACCAATTGCCCAACAGCCCGCGAACCACCCCCGAACCCTGAAGCCCCAACACTACTGCATAGGCCACCCTCTCCCCAGCACCATCCTTTTCCAGAAAATTCCAGAAAGACTTCATCCCAGGCGTCCTCTCAGGGCCTATCAGTGAGTGCTGTTCGCCAGCATGCGCCTCTCCTACGAGCCTCCCAGACGCACTCAGCACAACTCATTACCGAAAAAGCAGGCTTGATGCAGAAGAAGCCGAGAGCCAAGGGGCTCTGAGGTTCAGGGGATTTCAGGGGTATATCTTGGGGTTATATAGTTATAATGGAGAAGAACATGGAAACTACAGGGATTATGTAGAGAGTGGTTATATAGGGATTCTGGTATATATTGGGTTTACATAGAGATAATGGAGAAAAAATAGAAACTACTGTTCAGGGGTTTCTTGCACCTGTGTCATGTGTGTCGCAATGCTGGCACCCTAAACTACCTCTCTCACGAACAGGGCGATAATTTGATGCGCTTGTCTCCTATGCTGACTTGAGAACTGAGGATATCCCGTGCAGCATGCAGATTGCGATGTGCTTGAACAAATACAGGTCCCTTCAAGGGCACAAAACTTGCATCCCGACAACCCTTCTTTTCAAGCCAGGCTTGGCTAATACGAACCGGTAGGGTTTAGGGCATATAGAGTTCAGCACTCTTGTTTCTAACAACTGATGACTTCTAGGATTATTGGAGTAGAACCCCACGCAGCCGCGGACCGCATGAAAAAAAGCGCCATACTCGTCCCCGAAGCCCGGAAGACCGACTTAGAAGCCCATGAATTAAGAATCTTGGCAAAGCTCCTTTTCAAGGCCAAAAGATGCCTCCAACATTCCCTGAGCCTGTATCCAGGTTTACTGACCATTGCTGGAGTGGGCTTTTTAGCTGGTGGGGCTTTGACGATCAGAGCCCTGCCCGCAAGTGGGGAATAACTTTGGAACAAACATATTAAATATGAAAATCGATTTTTTTGGTGAATTTGGTAAGTCTTGGTAAGCACAGTTCATTGCCAATAAGTAGTGTTCACTGCCGTCCATCATGCAGACTTGGATATTTTACCCCAAGTTGCATGACGACATCGCTTGGGCTAGAAGAGCGCATGCCAAACAACGGGTCAAAAGGCAAACAAAAAGTGTGTGTGGGGTTCTGTTGAAATCTGATCAGAGGCTTCATTGGGGGGTAGTTTCGGCTCTAAGCCCAAAGCAGAGGGAATTTCGCGTAAAGCCAGCAGGCCTGCCACACCCAATGTGTATAGCGCATTCTGAAGTTATTTGTAAAATGCTTGTACCCCCAAGCCCAAGTCCAAACTCAGCTACGTCCCTTTGGCATCCATTAGCTACCCATTCCACCCAATGCCCGTGCAAATTTGTTTGGGCGCCGTGATGGGCACTGGTCACAGATGCCAGATTCTTTTTGTTATGAAGCAGTGCCTTAGCGCAGGCTAATAGGCCACTACAGCCTCAAAACCGGAGCTTTGACAAGTACAGGCAGACCCTATGAGCCATGCCACTGCAAAAGGTGACCCACTCGCTTCAGTTCTCCTCACGGCCGTGGGCTAAGCTTGATTGCGAATTCATGAGAGGAGGTATGAGCATAAATTCATGTCGAAAAACAAGAACCTAATTTAAATCGGGAGGGATTCGTCAGTTTCACGGGGTTCGTGGGCTTGGGCCCCAGCACCACCCATGCCTTCAGGCATGAGTAAGGGGCTGTAAAAAGATTTTCGTTTGGCACTGCTCCCGGAAGTCATTGGCGGCGTCCTGCCGAACTTCTGGGAAGCGCGAGGATGATTGGACAAGACGTCTGCCGTGGACCCTCCCAAGCCCTTACAACACGGTGAAGGCATAGGCTGTTTAATGCGGAGGGCTTTCAAGCCAACTATGGGCTTTCAACAGCCTAGCATCGCAAAGTCACAACTGTAAGACTATGCGCTTCATCGCATTCCGCAGCAGTTATCAGAAAGTTATCAGAAACAATTCCTTTCCGCGAGGCACTGTGACACCAGCGTGGTTGGGCTCAACAATGGCGGGTGAGTGGCTACTTCTGTGTCAGATTCCTCGAAAAAGAGCTGGCATGGGACCCACAGCAGGTGTCCCTCGCAATGTGCTAGAAGGGCCTGGAGATTGACTTGCAGCTATCTACTTCAGAGAGGCCTGGTAAATTTTTGGATGTCACATACAGCGAACAGGGCCGTGTGAACCAGGCCCAGCGAAACTGGCACAACGCCTTGCAAATGGCATGGAACTATGCGCTTTGTGTAATTTTTTCACCATGCAACTTCATTTCTAGCCTTTTGATGGCTTTCGCGAAGCAGTCATGCGAGGGACGCTCCCGTAGCAGTTTGCAACAGGAGCAGGGAGCGGTAACTGACCGTGCCCCGTATAGGCTCCGCTTTTGGACTTGAACCCATGTGCAAGGTCACAAAGGACACGAACAAGAGAAGCAATAGCAAACATGAAGTGGTGAGGGCTGCCGTGATGATCACCATGAGAAGCTCTAGCAGAAGCTGCATGACCAGGATTAAAGCTTGGGTATTTCTCTTGCTTTTTGAGCCTAATGATTACTCAATTAGTAGTATCACTATTACTAGAGTTAAATTTCGTAGTATTGTGATTTTGCCATTTGTGAGATTCTTCCCATACGAAGACCTGCTTCCTGGAGAGGCCGAGCCGGCCATCCCTCTGCAGCCGCAAGTGACACAACTGGCCTCAGGTGCCTACGCACTACGTACTACGCGCTAAGCACTCACACCAGGGTCCTCCCTCTCTCTCTCTGTTGCGACGACGACTACCGCCTAGCACGACTGAGGTAGAGCCATGGCCCCTTGAACTCAGCAGAGGAAGTCTTGTGGCACCTAAATAGCAAAAGCAGCAAGAGATGCAACAGCTAGAGAGAAAGAGATACGCGAAACATGTGCCAGCTTGCGCCTGTGCCGCATTTCTCCTCGCGTGCGGAGCGCAGAGCTGTGAGAAGAAGAAGAGAGAAATCCGTAGACTTTCTTTTCACGTTGTACTTTCTTGCAGTCTATAGGAGGCCAATTGAGCCTGTGAACGTGCGCAGTGCGCAGGGCTGCCCTTGCATGTGCGCCTGCGGGGCACAGCGACTTCACCCCTAGCCTTCACGGAGGCAGGAAGCTGCTTCGACACTTTGATGGAGACCTGGGTGGTCCTAACTAGGTACATAGGGGACATAGGTACCCATTGGGGTCCAATTAGGGTTATATTGGGGTTGCACTGGGATAACGGAAAAGAAAATGGAAACTACTATAGTAGTTTGGGGTTATGTTGGGATAATGGAAAAGAAAACGGAAACTACTATAGTAATTTGGGGTTCTACTAATATTGGGACAATTGAAAAGAAAATGGAAACGACTATTTAGGGTAGCAGTGATGATGCAGTCAGCGGTTGATGTCAGACAGGTTGGAGCCCAGCCCCTGGCGGCTGTGAAGGAGGTAGACTTCTGCCCCTTCAGTCGCGCGGTCTCCGAGGCAGGGGGAGGATGGCTACCTTATGAGGACCCCCCACCCTGTAATAGTGGTATCATAGGAATATAAGAGGACCCGAATATAATCCCTAATATCTCTTATAGTCACTATTACAGGGTGGGGGGTCCTCCTAATGGCTACCCAAAAATGGTTTCCATTTTCTTTTCCATTATCCCAATATAACCCGAATTACTATAGTAGTTTCCATTTTCTTTTCCGTTATCCCAATATAATCGCAATATAGCCCTAATATTAGTTCTGCCTTTGTAGATGTGTAGCAAACATGACAGGCTTTGAGACCTCCGGAATCCTTCGGAGCAGCAACAGGTTTTCCAGGAGGAGGGCAAGGAGGTCATTGTTGGCAAGAAGCGCTGAGTAATATGCTCTATGGTGAATTGTCCAAAGCCCTCTATCCGAAAGTTAATGGAGACCCTCCAGCGAGGTCAAAGGCGGGATATGAACGAAACCACTGTTATTTGAGGACGTACCTCCGGAGTCCTTCAGGAGACGTCATGATTTGCGAAAGCTTGTACGTTCTTTTCTGGGACTGGAGGTCGTATTGGTGTGGTCTTATGCTGGAAGGTCCTCAGCGGAAACCGAAGTTTTGTGAGGCCGCACTTTTTCCCATAGCCCTGGGGCTTCTTGAAGGGAGGGTTTTAGTAAGTAATGCAGAAGTAGGCCTATAATATGCATAGTGCTGAAGGTTTTCCAGGCGAGGAACCGAATAAGTAGTACTTAAGTAGGCAGTGCAAAATTCTGAGGCGCTTCGGGGAGGGACTCAACAAGCAATCTTACGCGCTTGGAACACGTCTGTTAGTATGGTTTGGGCATGACTGCTCCGGTCAGCGAAAGTAAGCATTTGGAACATGAATGGTAATATGGTTGGGGCATTCATGCTTTGGGCACCGTGAGCATTTGGGACACGAACAGTAACGTGGTTGTGATGAAGCCCAGCAGCCTCGCAACTGGTTTGGGCCGGTTTGGGGGTTCCAAAAATGACAGGCCCGTCTTCGCAAGTTCCTACAATTATCTCAGCAACAGACCCCAACAGCGATGGAAGAGCACCGCAGTTTTTCTTCGTCGTTAGCTACGCCTTACGAACCCTTCGTGAGAGGTTTCTTGTTTAGATTATTGGAAATGTGCTTAGAATAGTAATAATGGCAAATGGTTTTGGCGTCGTTATATTTCTTTATGCCCACCGCGTCCAAAAATCTATTCATGAACTGCTGCGTTCGTGCTCCGTGCGCCCTTCGCCGTAGCCAAAGCAGGGGTGTGTGCTTAAGCAAGGGTTAAATCATGCTAAATTGCGCATCAGGGGTGGGTGCTTAAGCAAATCTAAATTGTGTTATGTCGCGCATCAGGGAAGCTGCTGCGCAAGCACACACAGAATCCCCGCCAGCTGCATTCTTGCTCCGTGTGTGCTTCGCCGTAAGCGAAGCAGGGGTGGGTGCTTAAGCAAGGGCTAAATCATGCTAAGTCGCGCAACAGGCAGCATGGAAGAGGTGGGTGCTTAAGCAGGGGCTAAATTATGTTAAGTCGCGCATCAGGGAAGCTGCTGCGCAAG
>CAJNIZ010044033.1:39896-52756 GCA_905231905.1 Symbiodinium pilosum
CTTAAGCGTATCCGCTGTTGGGGAATAAAGGTTATAACACATTCATTGGGAGCACCCAATTTTCAGAAACTCCCGTCTACGCCTTTGGCTTTTGAGGCTTCTTAGCATAACTGGCATACCCGTGAGACAGGGTAGGTTAGTAAGCACGCAAGCTGGAGACCGCAAAAGCAGGTTCTTGAGGAGAGCCTGCTGCTGAGGAATGACTTCTGCAACGTAAGCATACCTTCTTGCCAAATGGCCCCATGGCTACCATCATCATCAAGTTAACCCGGATTTGATACAGCTATTCTCAAACTGGGCTGGCTGACAGGCGTCCACGGAGCGAGTTGCTGCCCTTATCACGGAGGACCCCACGTGTCAGCTATCTGTTCGCGATCTCAGAAGGGACGTGATGAGAGCCCTCTCGCGAAGGACGCTAGAATAGTTTCAGGAGCGAAAGGTGTCAATCAAGGTGTCTCTCATGCAGATGCGATGCTACAATTCCACTCCCGCACGAGTCTGGTTCGTGTAACATGTAAGCAAGCTCGGTCTGTTTGTCTCCCACCTTGATGAGGCTTAAGCTAAAAGATGGATATCGCGCATGTCAGTCTCCATTAGCGTAGTTGGTTTACCGCGAGGAACCTCGGTGTGAGTGTGAGCGTGTGTCCTCTTGGCAGTATACCTGCTGGTTGTTAGCAGTTGGCGGTTAATGAGGGCATGGAAAGGCAAATGGGCACCATTATAGTGGGTTATACACGGCTACTTTTGATTCGTCCATTGCCTACCCGCAGCCGGCAAGAACTCGCAGAGTACGAGGAGCAACTGGAAGCCTTCCATGTCCCAGATGCCCATGTTGCCTTGGCCCCACTTTGACTTCAGCCGGGGTGGGCAAAGAGCGACTAATTCTTGTGTCATCTTCATCTTGGCTGCTACTCAGGTTCCAAGGCTAATGTAGACGCATGATTAATAAACCCCCTCAATTTAAGGGCCTTAATACCAGGATCCCTATTATAGTCCCCATTAGGGGGAGGGGGTTTATTCATCAGGGGAGCCGACTTGGGCCTAGGGGTCCAACTGCCCTGGCCGAGGTTGAGCTCTATGACCTTCCTGAAGGCGAGCTGTGACAGGGCTGGATGGATTAGGGGTATTAGGGGATGTTTGGGGATGTTGAGGGGATGCTTAGGGGATATTAGGGAACATTGCGGTATATTCAGGGGGTTCTTGGGGCTCAAGCAGCTAGCGACTAGAATCCAGAATCCAGACTTCCAACTATGCTTGCACTCGTTGTTCCCACCCTAAACCCTGGCCCTAAACCCTAAACCCCTAAACCCTAAACTCTAAACCCTTAACCCTAAACCCTAAAGCCTAAAGCTACAGCGCCTGAAGCCCATGGATCTTCCAGGGCTGATGCTACACGTTGTTCCAAGTAAGGGCTGACCAGTCCCCGCCATGTCATGCCAAGTGCACGGCTCAGAGTGTTGCAGTCAGAAGCCCCTCAGCCCCGCTTGATCCGGTAGTTTCCCTAAATAGGGGACCCCAACAAAGACCGCAAATTATTATCAACCTTATTCTAGGGACCACCAAAATGGTACCCCGAATTTTGGGAAACCCCCACCCCGAGCCGCCAAAAGGACCCGCTCGTGGAGCCGACAACGGCCACACGCGATCCAGGCCGAAGGGTCCAACAGTGTACTGGCGTCATATTGGGGCTATATTGGGGTTACGTTGGGGTTATATTGGGATTACATTTGAGTTATGTTAGGGTTATCTTTTGAGAGTGTATTTTTGTTCGGGTACCGCTTGAATTCATGCACCGCCCTTTCCATGATTCAGGAGGCTTTCAACCGGAATATTCTGCTTCGAAGTGCTTGCATCTTTGCTTTAGGGAAGTGTACTAGTGTTTCATCGTGTTGACTACGACTGGCTGCTGTATGCTGCTATACAGCGGTGCTTTGCATCCTGCAGATGGCTGGCGTCGTGCCTGGGGCAGCAGCTGTCTTTGCCTAAGTGGCAGCCCCAGCCATGGCTTCTCGAAGGACGCAACTAAACCTCAGGATCCGTCCAAAGGTTGTGCAAGTCTCGCCCGCGCATAGAGCAGACCCATGATTTGAGACCCAGCGCTCTTGAAATGGATGTGCTAGATGTAGTTCTGTGCGCAGCCCTATGTGACACTACGTGCTGCTGTCATGGTGCTTGCGCTGCACTGACTCACATCTGTTCTTGTACTTCGTAGATGCCATTCAAGCCAAGATGGGGAAGAGGGGTACAGGAAGTGAACTGACCACTGTGCCAAGGCCCTCCTGGTCCAGCTCTGTTTGTGTCCGGGAAACCTCGGAGGGGGCCTCTACAGCTGCGGTAGCCTTGCGGAGGCTTCCGTAGACCTGCTCTGTAGGACCTGTAGCCTCCAAAAGTTTTTTTGGGAATATTGAACCTTGCAGCAGTAGGTTCCTGTATGCCGAGCTCCCGGAGCATGTCCCAACCAGCTTTAAAGTTGGAATTTGAATTCAGTGTGTGCTTGGCATGCGGGTGCGGTAAAAAGAAACCGTTAAGTCACCTTGAAAGACTCAGAGTCACAAGGGAGTTCCCGCTTTTGAAAAAGCTTTCCCTTTCACCCAGCAGTCCCAATCTGGTAAAGCCATCGAGCGGCGGCATCTCGACAGGGCATCGCATGCTCGGGAGCTGCTTGCTCGAGCTGCAGCAGGCCAGGGCGACTAGGTTCTGGCATGCGACATAAGGACAAGGTTGACGCGTGAGGCTTGGGCTTGACTTGTGGGCTCGAGTCTTTGCAGCCGGATTGTGCAATGAGTATTCAAAGAGCCACGTTCCCACTGACTGGCGCCTTTTAAAAAGCAGCTGTCAGACAAGCCTGCAACGGTGTTGCTTGCGGATGCAGGCACCCTTACCGCAGGAGACGCGCTGCTGCAGGCTCGTTGCTCCTGTGATGGGTAAGGAAGATGCATGTTCTTAGGTGGAGGCGGGATCCTAACAATTTGCCGAAGCTTGTGACTGGGTCTCTCTCCTCCTCGCAGGATGACGCTTTGATGAATGTCTTTGGGTGCGCAAAGAGGTTTGTGGAAAGGTTTGCTGCAAGTTCAACATGCAACTTCGCTGCCGTGCCACATCCTCCCTGACAAAGATAAAAGAAAAGCTCTTGCGTGAGCCATTTAGGAACGGATGGTACCTTGCTACTGAGCACGGGGCTTGCTATTCGGAATTACCTAGAAGAGTAGACGCAGCATTGCGGACTGGTTATGCAGGACTCGAATCCAGGTTACATGACATACACAAGTCGAATTCCGAATTCAGAGACTTGTCGCAGTACTTGTAGCCCCGCAGGCTGCCTCACTGAAAACGGAAGTAGACCTTTAGCTGTCCACTCCAGGCCCGTGCACTGAGCTCAGCGACCGCTGCCACCAGGGAAAGGCGAGCGGTTTGTGAAACTGTGTCATCGTACTGACACTGTCTGACACTCATTCAAGGACTTTCTGCCTGTTTCGTTTTTGGGTGCGAGTCGCTCCATCCCAAGAACCCGCAGCATCAAATGGGGATGCAGGGGCGGGGCTTGGGAACTTGGGAGCATTGGGACCTTTTGGTTTGAGGGCTTTGGCTTGCAAGCTGACCCCGGAAGCCGCTTTGAAGCGTCCTTTTGTTCTGCTTGTCGCCTCAATTACTAATTACTGCGTGTAGATGGGAATTTGGAGATTACTTCATGTGTTGTAGTTTCCGTACCGTAAACGCCTGTGCTCGGAACCCTTCTTAGATTAGCTGGCACAAGCTGCTCCCTTTGTGGCGCGTCAGGAAATGCGTTGTGCATCAGCAAGCCCAAGCCTCCATACCCCAAACCAGTGCTTACATCAGCAAATCCTGGCCTGCCTCATATGCGCCAGCTATGAGCCAATCCTGTTGCCACATTCTTGGGTTCATTGGATATTGCATCTCAATTAGGAACTCTGCTGCATGACATGCTGCAGGCTGCGTGAATGGCGGGGTGCAGAATTTCGACCGCAGGCATCGTTGCTCTTGGCAAAATCGGTGGATAGGCTTTGCACTCAGGCTTGATTTTCGGGTTAGAGCCGAACCTCTCAGGCTCCCGCGTAGCACAATCTGAGTTCATATCCCTAAATCCCTGTCTTGAACCACGGCCAGTGTATAGGGTGCTAAGCGGGCGAAATGAGTAGCTGGCAGCTTGGCAATCTCTTTGCAGGATCACACAACTTGCAGAAAGAACGCCTTTGACAAGCAGATCAAGCTGAATGAACAAGTGCAAGAGTGTTGAAGCTCTCTATTTGCCAGACAGTGCCCACGGCGGCACGGCGCCTTATCCACGGCAGCTTGCAGAGCCAGATTCCCTTGGCGCACCTCATGGAGGACGCTAGTTGCTGATAACGCCCAGTTTTGCTTGGGGCATTGTGGTTGTTGGAAAATTTGAATTAGCGGTTGATCGTTCCTTGAAGGAAGGCCGGGCGTGATATACTCGTGTGAAGCCTCCATGCGCCCTCGTGGTCACCGTCCATGAGTTGTGCCACGTCTTTTCCTTTTTTCGTTGACCAGCTTCTCCGAGCACAAACACATTCTTGCATGCAGGCGGAGTTTAGAGGATTTGGCTTGTCACAGGGCTGGACGCTTGTGTCCTGAGGAGAAGAATTCATCGCGGTCCGCTCGCAGCGCGCACTGAGATGCGGCTTCCAAGAAGCAGTAGCTACTTGAGCAGGGAGTACCATTGAGTACCATCCAGCTCGGCATCTCTTAAGTCTAGGACCTACTGTTGATGATAAATGTACTGTTATAGTAATAACCATAGTTCCAAAGTTATTATAAGGTAGTTGGTGCTTGGTTCATATTCCGCCGTGGTACAAACCCTACACGGGGGGTATGCGGGGGGTTTTCCTGAGGTGAGGTGGGAATTCCTTTCGTGTTCCACGAGCGTGCGCTAACCAGAGCATCCATGCCAAAACCCTAATTCCGTGCGTGTTCCAAGAGCATACGCTAAGCAGAGCATCCGTGCCCAAACCATAATCCCGTTCGTGTTCCAAGACCATACGGTCATCAGTGCATCCACTACACGGACCAGATTTGGAAGCACCCCTGGGAAACGGGTCAAGGCCTATGCGCCCATCGTCTTGCTGGGGGCTCAAGAACGGGGACAGTCTTCTGTGATTTACTTGCCCACGCCTGTGGTGATGCCAGTAGGCTCTCGGCCTATCACCGAGACTCGCAAACAGATAGATGATAGCCGCCTCTTGAAGAAAGTCCCAAAAACCAAAATCTGCTGTGTACAGCGATGGAAATGTGAACTGAAGGCATACATGCGCCCGTCTTGAGCTTGAACACCATCATGTCGCCCACCAAATGAAGATGTTCACAAAGTCCATCCGTCCTGGTTCTCGGCCGCTCTTGGAGGGCACTCGGGAAGTTTCTGCAATCTCGAATTGGCGCCAAGCGCATGTTGAAAGGTCATAGCTGCCTGAACCCAGCTGTAGAGCAAAAACGACGACGTTGTTTGCTTGGGAATTACCATGTTATCTGTAAAAAAAACTAAAGTAGTTCGCAACGTTCCAAGAAGCAGAGTTCGTACTGTATTTTACAATACGGAACGCGTTTTCTGCACCCAAAATGCCCTNNTAAAATCGTGCACTTTCCTCAGGTACACTGAAATACTGGTAATTTACAAGCGAAAAGCCTCCTTGCTGCATTTCTCTTGGACTTCGAATGGCTTTCGTACCACGGCGGAATATGAACCGTGGACCTAGTTAGGGTCATGCAGGATTTTTAGTATCCACCGTAGGAGTGGAGCCTGGTGTATAATCGGGGTCTTTCAGCTGTACCTCCCCCCAATTTCACTCCCAATACTTGACCACTGCCCGCATGTTTTTCTACATAATCTGCAAAAATGGATTCAAAAGGAGTCCTTACTATAGATACTCCCAGAAGATCACACCCAATTCTTACCCAACTGTTAGAAATCCTAATCTTTTCCATCTCAAATGTGTTTTCCAGCTCATTCTCCACAATTGGGCTGACGTCTAAATGGGGGTGCTCCGAAGCCCTTGGCATTAGGGAGAATCGTGGGTCCTAGCGACTGTGAACCGTGGCCTTCAATACTCCATGAGAAGTCGTGACATTCTATTTATGTTTGCAATAAAGTTGTATCATAATATGATCGACAGTCTTTTCGGAATACTCCGTGACACAATGGGTTTGGACCGTCACCCAAACGCGGCAAGAGCTCCTTTGACAGGGATTTTCTGATCCCCTTCAGAATTCCGAGATGTCTGATGTCAGCTATTTGTTCCAACTTGTAGATCAAGTGTGGAAGAACTTTGTGCAAGCTCTGGCGTTTTTATGTCGTATGGCAAGCCTCCTGCCTTGCCCGTGCAAAGAGAATCGTAGGAAGTAAGGTACAACCCCACTGACACTGCAACCACCTGCTGCAGCTAGGAGGTGCCCAAGGCTCCTGATGCTTGGAGCCACCCAGTGGGAAGAACTGAATGACAGAAGTTTGCAGTGTTGCAGAAGAGCGCAATCAAGTTGTTACGTCAGGGTTAGAGTTCTTCCCACTGCCCAGTGTGAGCGCGAGCGGTAAAACAGCACGAGGCTCTTGTGATGCTCACGGGCTCTTTCACTACGTGTATACGCTCTTGCATGGCAGCAAGGCCGTTAGCAAAGTCACCTAACTGTCAGCGGCTAGGGGCTATACATGGCTGCAGCTGGATTTACAGTAGCCGCAGCTGCGCTTGGTGCAGCGTGGTTTTGAGAGTCGGCGAAGCATGCTCCAAGTAAGACGTGGGCTGCCCGAAGTCCGTCAAACAATTGCAAACACCCGAAGGCTGAACCAGCCCCTGACTTCTTTTCCGAGGAGCGAACTTTCAAAATGCATCCGAACACGCCCAGGCACCGCTCTTTGAACTTTCGGCGCGCTTGCAGACGGCCAAAAGCAAGTGAAGTTGTGTCAGTGGGGGCTTTTTGCAGGGCTGCTTGCTGAAAGAGACGAAGGATGTCAGCGTGTCGACGTTGCTGCATCGTCGTACAAGCGTCGTCAGTCAAAGCCCCAGCATCCAAGTGGTCACCAGCATGCGAACACTGTCGCAAAATGGGGATGAGAGCATCTTGGGGTGATAGGCATATGATGTGATTTTAGTTACACCTAGTCCAAGCCCAACGTAATTTATGGGATCATTTGTCTGATCAGCTTGGACAGTATGCCGGCCCATTCAGGTCAGCAAGCTTGTCGTTCCTTGTGGAGCTCAGTCTCATACTAAACAGTACCGGACAAATCTCAAAATTCGGCACAGGGCTTTCCACAAATCCAATCTCTTCCGAACACAGCACAAGATTGTGGTTTGTGGTTTCTCCTTGTTCCTCAAGCATCCAGCATCCAGACCTCCGGGTCATGCAGGCTATGCGGCCCTAACCCCAAGCCCTGCAGGCCCCAACTCTCCACTCAGAATCCCCCATAGAATTTGTGCCCTAGATAATCTCCATGTTTCCCCCATATAGCACTCATAATGCCCCTAAAGGCCCTAGATATATATACCCTAGATAATCTCCATGTATGCTCCACATAACCCCCATAATGCCCCCAGAACCAATCCACCCCAAAGAGCCTGGAGCTCCTAGTCCTAGCTCTTGGCGATGCCCGCTGGCATAGAGCGAGCCAAATGGCCCTCCGATGCATCTCTGGATGAGGCGACGGAAATCAATATTGCTGATTCTTTATATCCCATTGTTGTTATCATTTGTCTTGGTGTGTTATTGGTCTTGTTATTATTTCTAGTGTGTTTTTGTTTGCGTGTTTTATTCTTGTTATTGTTGGTACTTGTGTTGTTATTGCTGTTAGAATTGTAGAATTGTTATTGTTGTTATTATTGTTAGCAAAATCATTTTGATTATTCCTGTTATTGTTTTTCGTTTTATTTTGCTTGCTATTATTAGCATTCTTTTTGGTAGTATTTGTATTTGTTATTCTTAGTACTGTTGTTATTGCTAGAGTGATTTGCTGACTATTGCTCTAGTTATTCCTATGGGCCGCCACACTACCAAAGTGAGCAGCCATAGAGACTAAAGCTGGTACAGCACATTGAACCCTTTTGGTCGCTACCTTCTCCCAAACCCCTTTATAACCCCATTATTGTAATTTCCATTTTTCAATTATCCCTATAATAACCCCAAGAAACCCTATAACCCCTATAAAACCCCCGATAATCTCTATATAACCCCCAATGAAGTCCCCACACTCCTACGCCTCTTTGGTCGAACGCCACCGGCTCCAGAGGAGGCAGTCTCTGCGCTGCACACGGCGCACCATTCGCAGCCCAGGAAAGTTCTTGGCTGTCATAGGCAAGGCTGCGATTCAGGGAGCACAGGGCGGCGGAGCTGGTTGCGCATTTAGAGCTCGTTTGGATGGGTTCCAGGTTCAGGTTTTGGAAATACGGAACCCAGGGGCTTTTTTCGAGTCTTGCAATGATCTTCAACGAAGAGCTTCAAGGGCAAGCCGTCACACAACCATCTCCATTCTGCCGGAACCGTCAGGCTTCCTTTGAAAAATGGACGGTCTGGCGGGCCGGGAAATATGGTGTTGACTGAGTGGCTTCAGAGGGTTGAGAAGCCCCAACTAAACTGACGGCGGGTTCCACAAGATGCAAACATGCTCCAGATTGGGCCACAGCGATGAAGATGGCTGTGACCTGTGCCCTGCATGCATGTGAACTCAGCAACGCATTTTCTTAGGGTTTAGGTTTGGGGTTTCGGGTTCAGGGTGGTTTCGGCGGCAATTCCAAAACCAGTCCGAGAAGCGTTTGCAAACGTTGGGTAGAGCTAGAGTTTGCAGAGGATCCTGGTAGTTTGACTAACTCAGGGATTTCTCGCAGACGAGTCTAGTATTTTTGGGCTTTCTAAGGGGGACCCCTATATTTCTTGTGAGGGATCACGGATTTTCTGGAATTGAAGCCGCTCCACTAGCCAAGGTACGTCTTTCGCATCTGGCACCAAGCTTTGGAGCCAGATTGGGAGGCCTGGGTGAAGAGCGAACCCTTCTTTTGTGAAACTCTAAACCCCAAACCCTAAACCCTTAACCCAAAACACCAAACCCCTGAACCCTTATTCGGGGATGTTTTTTGGCGCTTTCTCCTAGGCTGGCTTTACTTCAGAATCAATGCACCTAAGTCTCACAACGCAGTACGGGGAAGAGCACATCTAGAGAACTCCGAGGCTTGGACTGCCCAACTTGTCCTTGTGATTTCTGGGTTAAAGGTTATATGGGGTTTATTTCGGGGTTATATAGGGATAATGGAAAAATGGAAACTACTATTTAGGGTCCAGGGTTATAGCATCCTGCAAGGTTTTCGACCTGAGCCAAACGGTTCGAAAGACTCAAACCGAGAGTGCTTCACCCAACCAAGCAAGCTGGTGCTCGAAGCTTATCCGTTGTTCCTAGGAAATGGAGGAATGGATCCCCATAGGAACCTTTGCCTGCTCTTCCATTCCTTGAGCCCTATAATCTGGACACAGATCCTATGTACTATAGCCTAAACTCCTTAAAAGGGGCTTCTATAGGGGACTCGAGAGGGGGACGATTACAGGGGTTACTAAAGGGGATATTAGGAGTTTAGACTACAGATCACATGAATTACCTCGTCCTTTCCCTCAGGCAGAAGGCAAGGAAGTAAAGCTGCACCTGCTGCTGGACGAGGAGGAATCCCTGCTCTTGGGCTGCAGGTTTTGGGTTTAAGGTTCAGGGCTTAAGGTTTATAGGGTTTAGGGTTTAGGGTTTAAGGTTTAGGGTTTAGTAGGGTTTAGGGGTTTCACTGAATCTTAGTAATCGTGATAGTAGTGGTCATGGTAATAGCAAGGGTGAATTGTTGTAGTGGAAATGGGATAGCAGTATGGTATTATAGTAGTGGTAATAGCATAAGAGTCTTCCATCTTCCCTCATCTGGAGGGTTCGAAAACCGACCCCAATATATTATGTTGCTTAAGCATCGGGACTTCCATGGAGGAGCCCCTGATTTCAGGAAAGCACCATCCTTTCCGGAAAAAATCATTGAGTAGACTTTAATACAAAAAGATGATCGGTCACCGTGCATCTGCACGTGAAGTTTCGAAAGTGCTTTTTTCAAAACAGTGGCCTGTCAAGAGGAATGCCCAGTGGTAGCCCTGGTGCTGCCCATCAGTTGTAACACGACCAGCTGATCATAGGCTTGGCTCTGATGCGTAGAGTGGGGGGCGGCCAGATCGCCTTGGACACATGCTGCCGACAGACTTATGCGCTGAACCCGAATTTGCCCTGCCCTCGTACATGGCACCATTGTTAAACTGCAGAAGTTGAGAGTCGCCAGAAGCAAAGTCAGGATGAGAGCAGGTGTCGAGTCTTAGGAAGCTGCTGCTTTAGCTCCAAACGATCATAGCTGAGCCAAAACAGGGACGCGCCGACATCTGACGCTGCATGAAGTGGTGGCGATGGCAGCGTGATAGACCTTAGAAACTTACTGATTGCAAGAGAACCCCAATGACCTTAAAGCTGCGTCAAACATATGTGGCTAGCGTGCACTCAGTTTCTATGTATGAGTGCCCAGCTAATAGTTGGAGTGGTGCCCCTCACATCAGGTCGATTCCCCTGATACGCCGCTGTGCCTGGCTCTACGAAGCTGTTGTGCAGCTGCCAGCAACGCGGCGCGGAAATGCTCCCTTGGTGAGGAAGGAGGTAAGAGGGAACAAAACCAGGTAGATTTCCAGTTAGAGGCCTTCCTGAGAGCACGTTCCTGGAAGTCGACAGAGGCTAACTCTGTTCCTTCTTGAGCAGGTCCAACTTTATCTGGAGTTCGCGTTCTGTGGCAAAGGAGCGAGAGCTACCAATCCGTTGCGGGACTGAAGCATTCCAAGAGCAGCAAGAACCTCCAGTGGGCTCGAGGCGTAGGGCTGAAGGATCTGTGGGAAGCCTGCGGCGTACGCGCTTTAGAGGTCTTGCTTCGCAACAGGTTCGCAACGAGACTGCTGCGTGCTGTCGGACAGTCTTTTCCCTTAGCTTCTGATCTTTGTTAGCGGGCCAGCCGCGGTAAGTTCCATCTCGATTGCCGGCCACCGTGTTGTGTCTGTGTTCGAATAGTCCGGTTTGTGCCGAAAAGAGGCTCAGGCTGATCTCCTTCCTTGGTAGAAGCTGTCCTTCATAGCAGAACAAAATGCCTGGACCAAGCTACATACACGTCACCGTGCAGAAGTGAACATCACCGTGCAAAAGCCAACATGCATCAGCATACCACTGGCAACAGCAACCTTCCGCCAGCCAAGCACTAAAACGTAAGCTGGAGGAAAAGTGAGCCACTGTGCGGTCCAACTTGAGCCTGCGCGATGCCGGGTGCGATGTCATTCGAATTCACTTAGATGGGAGCATCACCCTGTGCCCTAAAGTTGCTTGCGTGAGCAGGCAGCGCAGAAAGGCTTCCAGAAGAGTTGGCAACAGGCCTTTGTTCAGGGAAGAGCTGAACATAGATTACACTTCGGACAATGCTCAATACGCCCTCGAAAGAAGATCATACAAACAGACTTTGACGTGGGGTCTGATTGTCCTCTTCGTTATGATGCGATGCCCAGGAGAAAACACATTTTCCGCAGGGAGGCAAAGTTCTGCTGTACCGACAGCTGGTGTCATGCGAGCCTCCAGCTTAATCATGGGCAGTTGCACTTGTGGAACTTCGATTGCTGTTAGGCCCAGACAGTTGACAAGCTGGCCAGGAAACTTGATTCGCCACAGCGCTTTCGGCTGTAGATGGCGCTAGATCCGCGCTAGCAGCGCGCTAGTAACTGTCGTCCATGTATGTCGTAGCCCACCGGGGTTCAGCAACCCATGTTTATTACAGGACGTCTTTTCATGTATGTTGATTCCCTAGGAAGAAGAATCCAAGCTGGCGTATGCTAATTGGAGTCAAAGTGCCGCAATGGCCTGACTTGTGTTTCTGTGGCATTGCTTTTGCCAACTATTCAGAAGCGCCTCGAAGACAGCGGGCGTGATGCATATTACGCTCGATATGGAAAGGACAGAGATGGAACCCTAGAGAGAGAAGAGGAAGAAGAAGCAGCGCGCTAGATACAGTTGGCACTTCTCAAAAATCAGAGCCACATCATTCATCATGATATCGTCATGCAGGATATTTACCACTTGAGGTGGCACGCAGGGGGAATCGAATCAGGGTCAGTTCCAGGAACAAGAATATTGACAACAGGCATGTAAGTTCCTTCTCGAAAGCCCCAGTTTTTGATGTTTTTGGCTAAAGCTGTCAGCGTACAAGAGATGCCTCAGGCAGACTGGCTTCCGGCCAATGACGGCGCCGGCGAGGCGCCTGTGGGCGGGGCCTTGGCACTCAGTGCGTTTGCAGTTTGCAAGCGGGGGCTTTACCAAAAATTCAGGTATACCCAAGGTATACCTTAATTGGGGGTCCTCATAATCCATCAGAAGGCTTATTATATTCTAGGGTCTGTATTGGAGCTTCCTGTGTATGGAAACTACCAGTGTTTTCTCGTTTTCTGACGATGCGTTACACAGAGCCGTGGTGTTCCTGCAGGATAGCAGCTACATAGCCGCAGCTCAGGTCCTCGTTATACTACCGGATGAAGCAGTTGTTGTGTTCTTGTAGTAGTAATGATAATTATAAGAACACTAGTAATAATTGTGAACTGGTTACTCCGGCCCCAACATGCGCAGATCTCAGAGGCTTCTGAGCCGAGGTCCTGCACTTGCCGAGATACTATGTGGTGGCTCCCAGCGAGGATCATTGGGCTCGAGTGCAATGAGTCATGTTTTCTAGGCAAGTCTTGGCCTCACGGCCAAGCCATGGTTAGGAGCCTTCACAGTAATTTCTTGTCACTTTTTTTTTTTTTTCTTTTTTTTT
>CAJNIZ010044034.1:12145-42890 GCA_905231905.1 Symbiodinium pilosum
CCACACACAAGTTGAGTATCAACAGAAACCCTGCTTACGCCCCATGCTATCCACATAGAGCCCCTTCAAACCCCAAACACCAAACCTGAAAACATGGAAATCCTGAACCCCTAAATCCTACAAGCCCCGAAGCCCGAACTATAGTTCCTACACTGGCGAACCCTGCAACCCTCATGCCCCGAGTACCTCGTCTAAAGACACAGACCTTGCCTGCTTGAACCCGCTCCGGGTTGCACTCCACGATGTAGCGCGTGAGCTCCGTGGAAGTCATCTTCCAGTCGGCCGCCTTGCGAGTCTTCCCATGGTTCAGGGTCTAGGGTCCAGAGGTTAGCATTTGTGGTTACAGTAGTAGAATAAAGAAGCTAGGGCTTAAGGTACTAAGTTTTTGAGATTAGCCTTCAGAGCGTAGGTACGAGCGTTAAAGTCTGGATGTTCTAGGTTGAGGGTTTAGGCCTAAGGACCGAGTTTGGGGTTTAGGGTTGCAGGACCCAACTCAGGAGGAGGTACAGGTGGCTAGCTTCCCACAATTATATGAGCCCTACATAATGGAAGAGAAAATGGAAGCTGAATAGAACAGTGTATATATGGGGGTAATATTGGGATAGAGGAAAATAAAGTGGTAACTACTATAGTCATCGGATGCATATAGAGCCAATTTAGGAAGCCCTATGGATTGAATTTTCTAGGCTAGAAGGATTTAGTCTTAAGGGTTTAGGGATTTAGGGGCTTAGGGTTTAGAGTATAAGGGTTTTGGCTTTAGGGATTAAGTTACTGGGTTTGGGGGCTAAGGGTAATACGGTTGGTAACATGAACTTAAGCGAGTCTTCCTCAACCACGTTATGCCCTGAAGCCGGATCCAGAGGCCTGAACTCCAAAGCCTATATAATCCTTAAGTAGATAGAACATGGCTCTGGGTATACTATAATAAGATCCTCATATACCCCAAAACGGCGCATCCTATAGAACCGCTACTTCTTGAGGTCTCGGAGAAGGATTCTACCAGAGCTCCTGAAACTGCAGGTCTAAGGTCTAAGGTACATCTAATCCTGAAACCCCCAAACCCTTACACCCTAAACCCCTAAAACCCTCAACCTTAAACCTCAAACCCCCAAACCCTAAACCCCCTAAACCCGCGACCCTACCCGGGTCAGCCTTTCCAGTCCGTACGCGCTCCTCATAGTCCTAGAGCCATGGGGTGCCCAGGGGGGTGGGTGTTTAGGGTTGAGGGGTTTAGGGTTTTGGGTTTCGGGGTTTAGGGGTTTAGGGGTTTAGGGTTAAGAGTTTGGGGTTTTAGGGGTTTAGGATGTTTAGGGGTTTGGGGTTTAGGGTGTATATAGGGTTCAGTGTTTAGGGTCTAGGGCTTAGGGTTGCGGACGTAGGGGTTGCTTTGGAGTCGGGTTTTATGCTTGGCCCAAAAGCTTGGGCTTTAGGGGGTTTCGGGAGCTGGTCTGCCTTCGGTTCCGTGCTTTCATTGCCTGGGAACTAGCCAAATTGGAAGCAACGTCTTGGGAGCCACATTGGCCACATCATTTCATCGTAACTGCAAAGCAATATCCCAGTCCATCTAAGTAAGCTATAGTCTAAACTCTGAATATCCCCCCTAACAGCCCTATAATACTCCCCTATATAATCCCCTATATGACGCCCTTTAAGCAGTTTATACTATAGCTCATATGGGGAATATCCGTACTCGTTTCGGGGCCCTGCGGTTCAGATCTGTAGCGTGTAGGGGCAAGTTAACCTTTGGAGGACAGCTCCTGCAACAGGCCCTGCGGACAAGCTCCGAAACCTGAAGCTATAACGGTTTAGGGTTTAAGGTCTAGGGTTTAGGGCTTAGGGACTAGGATTTCCTCCCAACCCAAAACCCTAAACCTTAAAACCCTAAACCTTAAACCATGTAGAACCTGCAATGCAAAGATTGCTATACCACGGCCAGGAATATCCGACTGCACGCCTGAAACTCCTATGGCCTTACACCTGAATCCCGGTGGGGAAGCCCCTGACCCCCCTGCAAAGTTCTTAGCCGTCAACCTTCCACCTCCAAAAGCAAGTATGATGGTGTCTCAAAACTTAGGCAGGTACCCTAAGGGGCCCAAGGAATCTACAAAGATTATCAGGAATCGAGCAGGATCCTTATCAAGGGCTATGCAGGGTTTTCAGAAGTCAGGGGCCCCAAATTTTGACACAAAAATATACCACGATCCTTCTTATAAGGTCCCAAGAGCTGAAATGACTTTGGAGAGACCCCAAGGTAGGTTCCCAAAATTAGGGTACCCCAATATAGACCCCAATATATTATAGTCCTTATTATAGGGACCCCCAAAAAGTTATCCCTAATTTTGGGAAAGCCTTCATGGGAAGGGATTGTTTTGAGTGGCCGGCCTGCGCACGCTGTCGCGACTCCTGGATTCACTTGGCTTCTCTGTTGATGTAGGGGCTTACACAAATACAGAGAATGAAAAGCCAAACGGAAAACACAATGGACAATTAAATGGATACTTAGTTTATTCGATGTTACATGAAGGGATTACCTTACATGCCCGCATTGCTGTCTTTTGCAGGTCTTTAGTGCCCTGCTCAAGACTTTCCGCATCCACCATGGTATGCTGGACCGCAGAAGGTGCTCGGAAAGCCAACGTAGATCATTGTTAATTAAACTAACGAACCAAACATCTGTCCCTAGCATGTCTTTGTGAAAACAACAGAAGCTTTAAGTTTTAGGGTTTGCGCTCTTGTTGTTCATGGTTTCCTGGCATAGGCAAGCCCTGTAGTAGACGTCTGCACTGCACAACAAAACAAATAAAACAAACAATGCCCAAACTGGCCAAGACTTCACGCTTCATATAATGTGCTCCATAAGGAAGACCCCAATATAGACCCCAGAAGAGTATGTATAATCCTGACATTGTGACATTGCAGGGACACCCCAAAAAGAGTATTCCCAATTTTTGGAAACCCCCATTTCAACATGAGCACTGCCAAGAAGAAAACAAGGCCTGGTCAGAAAAAAAACGTAAAACATCAATTCCAGATACTGAACAATCACCTGAAGCGCCCACTTTGAGTTCGGGACCTGCAAGTAGTCATAATGTTGCAAACTCCAGTCAGCATCCATGTAGAATCCCTATATGATCCTCCTCTATTCCAAGTATAATCCTAATATAGCAAGGGCCTCTGTTCATTTCCCTTATCCCCAGCACTGGGAGCATCTTGCAAGACGTTCACTTACAGGTGCTTGAGTGGGAGTGGGGCAGTGGATGAGGATTCTATAGGGATTGTAGATGGTTTTATAGGGATCATATACGGATTATATGGGGATCAAGCAGGTTTAGAGAATTATCCCGCTTGGGGAGAATCACATGGAAAAGCAAATGGAAGATGAGAAGCAAGCTGGAATTGATCATGTACCCGGATGATTTCGTGTGTGGGTACCTATACTCTGTGCCATACTCCTCTCGAAGCACCAGTTCGTCTAGCTAAGCCTAGACCTTAAACCCTAAACCACCTTAATCCCTAAAGCCTCAACCATTGGATGTCCTGGGCTCAGATCTTCCGGGTCTTAAAGGTTTCCCCAAACCTGAGCCGTTAAAAATCACAATCTCTCCAAACATACTAGGGGTTGGTAGGGAGGAAGAACATATTTCATGGGGCGTGGGGGTAAGGGTTAGTAGAGAATCGGGGAATATGCTATGGAGCCTATACAGGGATCAGATTCCCTTAGGCCCTGCTAAGCCTAAACCCTACATCATATACTCCCTTCTTCCCTACTATCCTTCTGTAAGTCTAGTCCTGGATCGCATCGAACTGCTCTAATCGCGACTCCGCTGTTTCCAGGACCTTGGCTGGCAATTGCCTTTAGGGTTTAGGGTTTAGGGCTTAGGGTTTTGGGTTCAGGGCTTAGGGTTCAGAGATTTCACGATCCCTACTTAGCAAGAGAAGACACTGCGCAGGCAGTATCTTGAGATCCTATTATCTTCCGAATCCAGAGCAACCCCCATGGAGCGGGGTGTGAATTTGTTTCCCGCTGTCAGCACAGAATCTCCAGTGAGCTTAGAGGGAAATCAGATTGATACTTCCTGCACGTATCAAATACTGGCACTGCTAACCAGCTGCAAGAGAGGAGCACAATCCTACACGTATTCGGGGCGTCCGCCTAAGTGCCTAACAACGCAAGGCGCCTTCATTGTTCGGACCTAGTCACCTACTCCCAGCGGTTCCCACAAAACAAAAAATTATGCTTCACAAAGCCGCCCATGTGTTTCGGACGACCCAGCCGCTAAACTTTGAACCTAAGTCTTGCACCCGACACGCCCGAACCCTAAACCTCCACATCCTTAAACCGTCAAGCTTACACTCCTAAAACCCTATTCACCCTAATCCCTAGACCAGGAACCCTTAACGATACACCCCCGAAATCCCATCCCAGGCCCCTCATCCTGAAACCTCGCATATCTGTAGACCCCAAGAACCAAAAACCCGAAACCTCAAAACCCTGAAACGTTCACCCCAAACCCCAAACCCTATGTAGCCTCTATAACCCCTTTATAGAAGCCCTGGTTACCTATACCACCCATGTAACTGCAAAGCCTTCCTTTTGAGCCTAGAAGCTCGACGCAGTGCGCTGAGCGTGGCTGGCGGGGCCACAGCAAGATACTTCTGCTTCAGAAGCTCCTGAGGGACAGGGATAACATAGGGTTATATAAGGATAATGGAAAAGCTACTATTTAGGGTTTGAGGGTTTACGATTTAGGGTTAAGGGCTTGAGGTGTGGGCGTTTAGTGTTTGGGATTTGGGATTTAAGCTTCTGGGCTTTTGGGGCTTACAGGTTCCGGGGCCAAAATATGGGCATGACAGACTATCTGGGAGGTTTGGGGACCCCTAAAGCCTAAACGATAAACCGGGTATCTTAGGCTATGGAATTGTGCACGCGGAACTACGGTACATAGGTTTAGGCTTCTGGACCTTGGGGCGTACCTTTTGGGAGCCTTCCTCTTCAGTAAGCTGCCATACACAGGGGTCCTGCTCAGCTCGCGGATAAAAGGCAAGGAATTCCAAGTTCCAATCGTTGTCTGCAAAGGCCCTGCAAATCTGCCTGAAGGGGTTTAGGATTTAGGGTTTAGGTTAGCTCCCTGAGTCTTGGAGCTTTCTGTATAGCCTTTTCAACTCTTTGGAGCAGCAACCCTCCGAAAATTGACATCTACATGACAACAAAGGAACCTGACCTCTAGAAATCCCATGTTCTGGGTTGCTGGAAAGGGACTTAAACTAAGTTACATTTATAAGCCCGGTTGTTCACTGCAAGTATCCGAGCTCGTGTAACTTAATCTACGTTCCTTCACTGATAATCCTAGTTTCCATTACACTGTCCATTTCGTTTCCATTTGAATGTCTTTACTGGCTGCTTCTTCCTTAGGTAAAGAGCACATGGGTAGTTCCAACAATTAGGGTCGTATTTTGGTACCCCTGAACATTAGGTGCCGTAGTATAATCTGTAACCGCAGTGGGACCATAATTTGGGAACTACCCACATGGCCCTCTGAGCAGGATCCCTTTCTATTCCCGACGCTCCTTGGACTCTTCGATCGCTGCGCGAAGCCTTGGACTTGGGGCGTTGGGCACATCTCCAGCCTTACACAACCCCAGACCCCTGGGCGGATCTAGAAAGTAGATCCCCCTTGAAGGTTCCTAGAAATTACCCAATAGTAGTATAAGGTACCATGATAGGGTTCTACTTTCTAGATCCTCCGGGGGGTCTGGGACCACAACCATAAAATGGTCCAGCGACCCAGACCGATCTCTCAATGAATTCGTGCTGCGGTCTCCATCTCATTTTCGATGTTCTTCTCCAACCTAAACCCTACACCAACCCTAAATTGCTTCTCCAGTACAAACGGTTTTGACTTAGCTCCCCTCCCGACTTAGCTGAGCCGCATGGGCGCATCGCCTGTGCGGAGGCCGAGACGAAGGCGCTCCTGGCGTCGGGGATTCAAGTAAGGGCTCAGGGTGTAGGGTTTAGGGCCTGGGTGTAGGATTTACAGCTTAGGGTTTAGGGCTTAGGGTGTAGGATTTGGTTTTACCCCAAGGATGCTACCCCCATAGTGTAGCTGAAACTCAAATGGAAATTAGGGTTGCATAGGGATATAAGTTGGGTAGTAAAAGCAGGTTTGCTACCTCGACCCCCAAATAAGGATCCCATGACTCTCATATGAACACGCTCTCATATTAGTTTGACTCTTACATGTTCCTCAACATAGGGGTTCCAACAGAGGACGTCTGGGGATGTTCAGAGCAATAATGGATGGGTTCCCTAGCCACCCCACTATACTACCACAGGGCAGCGTTGCGGGGTTATAGGGGACCCATGCACTAAGAAAAGTGCTCCTCAACCCGGTATAGGGTTCGGGGGTTTCGGGGTTCAGGGTTGAGGGTTAAATTGAAGGTTTAAGGCCAGGGTTTGGAGTTAAGGGTGTATACAGCCCAGACTCCAAACCCTGAGTCCGAAACATTAAAGCTCCAGGCCTTTTAGGGTTTAGGGTTTCGAGACCATGTAACGAACTCATCACTGCCCTGCCCACACTCTGAAACTCCAAGAAGAAGCAGGATCCACATGGGAATGGAGATGGGGCTTCGTTTCTGGACCATTTTCGGAACCCATTCATACCACCATAAGCAACCCGACTCCCGCCCAAGCTTCATATTTCGGCACCTGCCGCATCTCTGGAGAGGACCTTCCAACCGAACGCTCCTATGAGCCCCGGCTACGTTTCAAGACCTCTTCCGTACCAACCCCCTAAGGAACTTAAAGTAAGTTACCATCATGCGGAACCCACGTTGCTCACATGTATATTTATATAAATCGCTTTTGTCGCTTTACGTAAACTGCTGAACCGCAGCCCACTTTTTTAAGACTGTCGCTCAGAAGGTCCTCCAAGTCCAAGCGCTGCTCCTCGGTCCGAAGAAGCGCCTCCTGCAAAGGGACACGGTCACTGACTTGAGGATAATGGGTCTCAGGGTTTAGGCTTTGGGGTTTAGGGTCTGAGGGTTTAAGGGTTTGGGGTTTAGGGGTTTAGGGTTTAAGGATTCAAGGATTTAAGGTTTAAGGGTTAAAGGGTTTGGGGTTCAGGGCCTAGGGATAATAGCTCCGTTTAAGGGGTTGCATGAGGCCCATGCGAGGATAGGGTGGCATGTACGAGCTTCATGATTTCAAAAGTGTGGGGTCCTTTTGGGAAACTTCCTATAATAGCAATGAGTGTAATCCCTTGGGGACTTAGCCCTAAATCCTAAATCCTAAACCCTATAAAGGGACACGTTTTTCGACGTACCTACTTAAGGACGCAGAGGGTACTTGAGGAAGGGCTTGCTAAGAGGTTCAGAGATGGGAAGGTGAGACGGGAGTTTTCAAAAATATTGAAAATTGAGAGGATGTAGAACTCAGGGTTGAGCTCTTAGGTTCAGAGTTTAGGCTGCAGGCATGTCAGGCGCCGCAAGTACACTGAAGGACCTAGGAAGGCATCTGTCGATTCACTGTTATCGCCGGGTTGCGTCAGTACAAGTGACATTACGCCGACGTCAAACCCTACATCAACAAGCGGCGGCAACATCCCAGCAAAGGAACCCCATCATGCCAGATGGAGGACAACTAAGCCACTAAGCTGAAACGGACGGAAACCGACCAAAACCGGAAGCCATCTTCAGACTCGACAAGTCGGCAATGATGCACTGAACAGCATTCAGACAACATGACTCTGAGATTCGTATGCAGAATCCATAACGAGGAACCGATAAGAGAGGGGCTCACAAACGCTTAGCCCACAACAACCCCTCTGATCCCTGTTGTCACAGGAACCTCAACCATCCCCCACAAGATGCTGACAACTTTAGAGACTATCCCATCCTCAAACAGCCCCTGCAGCCCAAACACAAAGCTGCCCTGACCCATGAAAACCCCCCAAACCCCTAAATTGATCCCTACAGTCCCAACCTACACGCAAGGTCTCCAGTAGATCCTACATACCAGACCAATTCACAATCCACCTGCAACCCCTCCTTCATTCCTGAAACACCCCAAAACTCACTGGGATCAGGATTGGCTTGGATACCCTAAGCCCAGAAACTTGCTAAGTCCAACAGACCCTAAACCCTAAGCCCCAATAGGGTTTAGGGTTTAGGGCCCCAAACCCCAAAAGTCCTAAATGAATACCCACCTATTAGGGACTGTACTACAAGAGGGGCCCCTATGTCCACGGTTAAGGATCCCTTAATAAGGGCACAGTGTCGGTAGCTCAAAGAAATACATACCTACAGTTAACCCCACTATCTCAAGACGTAATGCTGGTAACTTGCCTTGATGCGGGCAGCCTTTTCCAGCTCCTCCTTCGCGGCTTCTGAGGCCTTGGCTCCACAGACACAGGAATATCGGGTGATATAGGATTCATAATAGTACTCATGGAAGAGAATATGGAAAGTACTATTTAGGGCTAAGGGCTTAGAGGTCGCTGTCCTTCATACGAACGCTTTGCGCACTATCGTGCAGCTGCAAAAACCCAAGGGCTTGAAGGGTACCAGATAAATGCCGGGAGTCCTCTTGTCGGAACAACAAGGATATACTCTCTATCCCCCATTCTGGTCTCCCCACTCAACAACCCCGAAAACGACAACCCTCATCCCGAAGTTCTGACAAATAATAGTTTCCATAAATGGTGGGACCCCCAAAAAGGTACCCCAAATCTTGGGAAACACTAAACCCTGAATTTCCTAAGCCCTATATAACCCCTGTAAACCCCTTTAAAAGTACGCCTAATTTGGTACGACAGATTTGTCCCACCTAGATCTCCTTCATGTACAACCGACAGAGGCCCTGACATCTCATGGTGTTGGGGAACCTCTGAACCTTACGCCCTATAGGCTCTATTTACCTCAGGCGAGCTGCAAACTTCTTGTAGCGCTCCTGCTTAGTTGCCTCGACCTTTTGGTTTGCGGTCTGGGGCTCAGGATTTTGCAGGTACGCCTTTGAGGTTTGAGTCTAGGGCTCAGGGCGAGGGGTTCATGGGGTTTTAGGCAACATCTGCTGACATAAAGCATTCGGGCCAGCTCAGCCCATGACATACTGTAGGTGGCCATGCTACCAGCGCTGTCCATTGCTAAATACAGACTAGCCTGCAGCTTACCTATAGTAGTTTCCATGATGTTCTTTTCCATTGTCCCTATATAGCTCTAATATATACCCTATTATAATATCGTAGATTCCATTTGCTTTTCCATTGTCCCTATATAACCCCAGTATATACCCCATTATGATATATTAGTTCCCATTTTCTTTTCCATTCTCGCTATATATCCCAATGTAACCCTAATACAACCCAAAATGATCCCAGTTTCCATTTCACTTTTCATTTTCTTGTCCATTTGATTCTCCATTATAATAGTTTCCATTTTCTTTTCCATTATCCCAATATAGCCCCTATTATAAGGTAGTAGTTTCCATTTTCTTTTCCATGATCCTTATATAACCCCTATTATAATGTAGTAGTTTCCATTTTCTTTTCCATTATTCAGGACTGGGGTTTCCTCCATGCTGCGCTAACCAGCAGTAGCCGGTGTTAGAAAGCCTGTGGTCGACGTTTATGCATTACAAAGAGCTCTACCCACATGCACCGCCAGTACTTGGGGCGAAACATGGAAGAATCCTAAGATTTGAGACAGGATGTTGAGGTCTTTCTGTTGGTAGCATAGAATAGAACGATAAGTCACAGCGGTTGTGTTTCGGCTTACTTCTAAAAATCGCTTGCTCGCGTTGCCCTAGTACTCGACCTACTACGAACCCTAAACCCTAAACCCTATAACACATTCCCTTATTGCCTACTAACCCCAGGACGTGTGCTAAGTGGGAGACGGCATAAGGTTCTCTTTATGACCTTGCGCTGACTACAGCCATCCTAGTCTAAATATTGTCCCAAGGAGCACTGAGCAAAGGGTTTAGGGTTTGGGTTCAGGATTTAGGGTTTAAGGTTTAGGAGACAACACCAAAGTCTGAAACTTAAGCCCTACACGCTGACCTGAAAACTTTCAAGCCCTCCCAGTCCCAGTCAGAGGCTCCGGAGCTCCATGCGTAAACCCCAAACCCCAGCCAAAGTAGGTCTTGCTTTTCTCCACCATTACCTTTCCGTATAGGATCCCCAATATGTGTTTAGGGTTTAGGGTTCAGAGTTTAGGGTACCTTACTTCAAGGTTCATGAGACTTGGTACCTCTTTATACCTGGGATTATAACCCTACTTATAGTTGGGGTACCCCCTTATAAGGTCATTCAGGAGGGTCATAAGTAGGGTTAGAAGCCCAGAGCCTCCAAGTAGTGCTGTAATCCCCCTAGGCCCTAGCCCTCCTATAATCAAAACAGAATTTTCAACATTTCCTTAGGGCTATACCAAGATACGCACCGAGACACCGAGAACAATTCCTGAGGGGATATAGGAGAATGCTGGTGGAGGAAATCTTGCACCACCTTGTATAACCTATACCCCGGAAACCCCCTGTATAAACCCAGTTTCCATTTAATTTTCCATTTTCCTTCCCATTTGATTCTCCATTATACTAGGTACCCCTAATTTTGGGAAACCCCAAACCCTAAACCCTAAACCCTAAACCCTGATCCCATTTAGAGTTTAGACTCCAGACCCCAATATACTATGGGGTTCCAGGCTTCCTCCATCCACTGCAAAACATCGTCCGGCCTTGTTTTCGAGGTCTCGCTTTTGGACCAACCAATTTGTGTCCAGCATCGCAGGGCCTCGCGGCTTGGCGAAGCTTTGCGAAGCTTTGCGGGTTTTAAGGCGGTACATGGCTTCAGGGACTTTGAAGGAAGTTCACAACCAAGAGAGAGAGAGAGAGAGAGAGAGAGACACACACACACACACAAATTCAAGCATATGTTGCCCTTTCTATCTTGGAGGCCGGCCACATGCGCTTCAAACTCTCTGAGAGGAATGACCTATACATTTCGTGAGGCCGCACAACAGGTTCCCTGCAGCTTGATGAGGTCTTACCCAACCGCCGAACTAGCAAGGAAAAGGAAAATAGTCTCTGTAGGCACCTCTTGGTGTTCCATGCCAACTTCCCGACTTCCGCGAGAGCATGGGAGCGTACCTACTGGTGCATGGTTTTAGAAGACGTAGGAACCTGCAGCAAAAAGTTAGATTTCCTCCCACGTGCGCCTGGTGCCGCCATCGCCGGCGGCGACTCACCGGCAGCTGCTGCGTCCTCTGCAAAAGCAGTGTCTAGAAATTAAGCCAACTTGTCATCACCTAGTGGCATCAGTGGTTTACGTCTACTATCCTACTGCTACTACTACTACTACTACTACTAGAAATGATGCTGTCAGTACGACTAAGAGGCGGACGGAGCTCAGGGTAGTATCCCTTGATTCAGCAGATTTGTCATCAAAGTAGGGTGAAACTTTCTCAGCCTCTGCACAATCATGGAATTCCAAAACGTGCCTAGGTGGGTTTCTACGTGTCTGTACGGAAATGTGTTTGGCTTATTATGTCAGGCTCAAAAACCAGCTGCGCGAAGAGCTCCTCCCAATTTCAAGTTGAGATGATAGCTATTGGAATTTGTGCTGGGGGCCGCGACTTATTAGTCTTATTATGGAAACCAACCATTTGAGATCACAAAACGCTGATCCTAAAAAAGTTTCATGCAAGCTGGCTGCCCTAAGTTCTGCTTCTGAAGCCACAACGTCCTCCAGACATTGGATGGGAATGTTCTTGAGGATCTCGATGCCCTTCGCACCGGGAAGGCGGTAAATTAGGGTTGGGCGGCGATGCTGTATGTTGAGAATCCTTCCTGTGTCATCTCTGCAGACAGATTCCCAGCAGAGCCCAGAGAGGACTCCAGCGCACCCTAAACTCTGAAGCCTCCACTCGAGTCTAAAAACTTCAAACACAGGATGCTTGAGTTTGCCAAACTCCGCATCACCCTGTGGCCAGCAGCGGCCTCGAGATCAACTTCGCAAAGGCCTGTCCTTGGTTGTGATGTGGGGTCTCTCAACATGGGGGGCCCCTATGGACCGTAAAAGCAGAATATAGGGGTTACAAAGGGATGCTAAGGGTCACAGCGAAGGATTCTGCAGGGGTAATCTTGAGAAATCCAGTTCAAGTCACAGGAACCATAAGCCCCAAACCTGGTGCACCGTGTACCGTAATCATGCTTCGCAGCAAATGTACAGCCTTCCTGGCACATGATAAGCAAAGAAAGGCATGTTGCGCATTGTTGGAGAGGCCGAAGAAACAGACTGAGAAGCATTCCGCGAAACAATTGCCATCATGAGGGTCATCCCTTCATGTTCCCCATACTAGAATGCATTGTTAAACCGTAAGCCCTAAGATAGGATTGATACCTGGGCGTTTACTGACCTCCGGGATCCGCAATTGAAGGACCATCCCAGGCTTAGGCTTTCACAACCCCTGATATATCCTGGTGGTTCCCTCTTACATGCGTTTAGAGCCCTATCCTCACAGCACCGAAGCCCTGAACCCGAACCCGTAACTAAACCCTGAACCTCAAAACGCCAACCGAAGACCGTAAAGCCCAAGCGCTACGCTCTTAACCGTAAACCCCTCACCAGCCCAGACCCTAATCCATAGACCCGAATTATTTTGTGCAGCACAGTTTTTTCTCCTCCGCACACGGTTAAGCGTTTGATTAAGGCTTAGGGTTTAGGATTTCAATTCCCCGAGACCTAGACCCTAAACAAGAAAATCCCCCAAATTCAAGCCCACAACCCTAAACCCTCTATGTGCCAGATCCCTCCTCACAGAACCTAAGCCCCAACATATGCATGTCGTGAAAGAACAAGCCTGCAAACCCTGTGACCCCTTGAAACATCAGCAGGGTGGTTAAGATAGTAGGGAATATACTGGGGCGATATAGGGATAGCGGAAAAGAAAATAGAAACTCCTATTTAGGGTTTGGGGTCTGGTTTGCAAGTTAGGTGGAACATGATCGAGACCACAAAGGTGCCAGTCGAACTCCGAGCTCCATGCTATTGGAACAAGAACTACTATAGGAACCCCAAAAACTGGGTTGCTGTTAAGGAACTTAAATTAAGTTACCATAATGGGTATATATAGTAACTAATAGGGTTTCCCCAATATACTAACTTAATTTAAGTTCCTTAACAGCGACCCAGAAAACGTAGAGTGTACCCATCCAACTAATAAGGTTCCCAAAGGCCTAAACCTTTAATCCTAAACCGCGTCTTCTTCTGGCAAGAAGAATACTTACCAGCCAGCTTCCACCTCCATAATTAGCCCCCAGGCCCTAGATCCAAGAATTCGGAAGCAACGCGAGTTGCTTCCAGAGTAGTCCCCCTTAAGTAGATAGAATCTGGCTTAGGGTATATCATAAGAAGATCCCCATAAACCCCATATATTCTATCGACTTAAGGGGGACTGTGAGTAGGTTAGATAGGGGTTGTATATATGTATAGTGATAGCATAGGGCTCCTTGAAGTAGGGCTCATAATAAGAGGGCTTTGGCAACAAGGACCCTATAAGAATCATATGACTGCCATCACTTGTGGTGGGGTTGGAGTAAGCAAGGGCCCCTTATTAGTTCAGTAGGTTCAAGTCCCGCGCCCAAAGCCCGAGTCACACATTGCCCTTTCTTTAGTGGCTACAGAAGCCAATATTGTAGCTTGTCTTTCCTAAACCCTAAACCCTAAATAGTAGCTTCCATTTTCCTTCATTATCCCTATATAGCCCCTATATACCCCTACATAACCCTATAAGGTTTTCTTTGCTATCGGAGAACATCGGGGACCCAACATTGCCTTGCATGACACTAGCAAAATACCTCAAACTCGAAAACCAATATCGGCGTCCAGCTTTCTACCTCATCCGTGCCCTACATGTCAAGACCTGCTTACCCCAAACCCTAAACCCTGAACCCTAAACCCTAAACCCTGAACCCTAAACCCTAAACCCTTCACCGCTAAGCCCTATGCCTTGACCCTCACTGGAACTTCATCCCTCGACCCTCCATTCGAATTGAACCCCGGTCTCAAGCCCTAAGAAGGTCCTAAAACCCTTAGCCCTACTAAATCTCTAGCCCCAAGCCTCGAAGACCCTACACCTCAAACCCTAAACCCTGCAACCCTAAACCCTGACCTCTGAAAACCCCTACACCCTGAAACCCTGAAACCTGAAGCTTGATACAATCGAGCATCTCATGGCTAAAGTCCAGAAGCCAGCCTTGGCTGTCTGCAAGGCTTAGGGTTTTAGCGGTTAGGGCTTTAGGGTTTAGGGTTTTAGGGTTTAGGCTGTTTAGGGTTCAGGGTTTTAGGGTTTGGGGCTTAGGGATTAGGGTTTAGGACTTAAGGCTTCGCGGCCTAAATGCTTACCAATATTTGGTTGAAGGTTTAGGGATAAGGGTGCAAGGATCTAGATTTAGGGTTTAGAGTACTAGCGGAGAATCAAGTGGAAAAGAACATGGAAAATGAAATGGACACTGGGTGTATGTAGGAATTTGTGGGGATTATCCCCAATAATTACCATTATCACATTGAGGTTTGTTTCAGGTACCCTATACCACAATTGTACAAGGAATCTGGGATCATCATACTGGTAGTTATTTAGGCCCCTATATGATACTTTAGGAACTGGGATTTAGGAATTCGGGCTTAAGATGTACGAATAGGGTATGTGGTTCAGGGATTGGATGACGTTTCAGGATTTTGGAGGTTCAGGGCCAGCTTTTGGGGCTCAGGGTTTCGGGGACCCTGAACCCTAAATCGCGTCTAGCTTGGCCTAAGGGTTGTCGTTTCTAAAAACCCTTCATGTTCACTGCCGAAAGTACCCTCAGCCACCCAACCCTTCCTTGATACCCTTTTTCAACACATCCCTCCCTTAAAGAGGCAAATGGGCGTTTCCAAGAATTAGGGGTACCGTATTGGAACGTTCTCATAAAAACGCATGTGGTATTTGGGGGTCTAGCACAGCAGATCTTGATTTCCTTTCTGGAGGACATATTCCTATCATCCCCATGGAGAACCTAAACCCTAAACTCCAGACTAAACTATTTCAAAAAATCTTATCCATTCTAAATTCCCGACTAAGCAACGTCAGACTTTTCCCTGAACCCCTGAACCCTGAACTGCCAAAGCAAAAAAAACACACTCATACACACCATAAGTGCTGCACACCCAAAGCCCGTACACAAATCCCTAACCCAAAATCCTCAACCCTGAACCCTAAGTTCAGGGTTTGGGGCCGCAAAAGGAAAATTTCAAAGTCTAAGCTAGTAACCATGAGCTCCATCAAGGTCTGGTCGCCCAGCGATGTATCTCAGGACCACCTTCAAAAGGGGGATTTTGGAAACCCCGACCCTAGAGTAAGGACCGTAAAAAAGCAAGAGAGTCCTGTGATACTCATAAATTCCGGTTCACCTGAGCTATAGTCTAAACCCATGGTATCCCCCTAAATTGCCTCTCCTATATAGTCCCCTATATAATCCCCTTTATGGAGTTTGAACGAAATTGGGCTGGGGTTACCAGATGTGCTCGGAGGGTCAGGGAGGCTTACATCTACAAACCCTTCAAGCCATAAAAACAGCCCAGTTATGACTGTTGTTAGCCTACATACTAAATCCCCCTGACCCTTCAAAGCGTGCAGTTTGGTTATTTTGGCTCAAGGGTCTGTGGTTTAGAGTTCAGGGTCAGATTTAGGATAGGGGCTTACAGTTCTGCAATGGGAGGGTGATGTAGCAATCTGAATGATTCGGAAAAAGATCACCTTGCTATTCGCCATACAGTGGAGTAGATCGATATGAGCAGTCTAAATTCCTAGTATTACCTTAATTACCCTTATAATAGTTTCCTATGTAATCCCCTATATAACTCCCTTTAAGGAGTGTAGACTGTAGCTCATAGCCGAAGCTGGACTACTTAGGCGGCTGCGTTACTGCTTTTCGGCCTGCGGCGGGCTGGGTGACCCAGAGCAAGTGAGCTGGGGCAGAGGGTGTGGTACCCCAGGAATGGAGAACCAAACGGAAGAGAACATGGAAAGTCAAATTGGAAACTCGAGGGTTTAAGGCTTATAGGGAAACCTTTGGATATGACCCGAACATGGGAAAGAAAATGGCACATGAAATGAACGCTGAGCTTGTATAGGTAGTTATAGGCCCTTATGCCGGGAAGCGTCGACAAAGATTTTCATGAAACCGTCTGTGCCAGGAGTCCACAAAAGCTTAGGAGGCTGATTTGGGTTGAGGCTTTAGGGGCTTTGTGGCGCAGCACAAGTACACCTTCAATCCTGAATTTCTGAATGCGAGGATACTGGCAATTGTTGTTCCAAACCCATGTAAGACGCAGTTCTAAGCAGGGAAAGATCTGCAGACAGGAGAAGACTAATCGGCTGCACAAGAACAACTATGGAAGTCTGAGCTTCTGTGTTCCATCAACGGCAAGCGATGACCACCAACTAGAAGCAAACCTTAAGCAACTAAGCTCGGACCCCTGGCCCCAGAAACCCAAACCCACTGAACCCCAAACCCTAGATGCCTGATCCGACTCTAAACTCCAAACTGCCTAAAACTTCTAGAACCCCAACCGCACAGGCACAACCCAAACCCTAGACCCCTAAAACAAAAACACTAAACCACTGCATCCTATTCCTGTCAGCCCTCAAGCAAAGCCCCTCAGTCTAAGCGTGCGGCCTCCCCACCCCTCCGGAGGCCAGGGTCCTCAGATTGCAGGTGTTTTAGGCAGCTTGGGGAGGGTTCAGGGTTTAAGGTGTAGAATTTAGGGTCCAAGGTTTGTTACCATTACTTAGGGTTTGGGGTGCGGATTTTTGTTTAGAAATTCATAGATTAAAAGAATTGGAATTAAGGAAATTTGGGAACCCTAAGTAATTGGTGAGTTTATATGGGCTTGAGGGTTTAGGGTGTAAGGTTTAGGATTTAGGGCTTAGGGCTTCGGGATATGGAGGTAGCCTTACACCACCTAGGATCCCAAATTTACCGTATTTTTTGCAGGTGTAATTATTATATGTGATGTTGGTAAAAAAATTCTTCCCTTCACAGTAAGTAAGTCATAAGATGGGATGATGTAGAGGTAGTCAGGCCTGGGAACTGTTGCGCTTAAGGAAAGGCAAAAGGTGAAGGGCTCACGAGTTCAGAGGTTGTGGTGCTTTGGGATTTTTGGGTTCAAGGCTTCATGTTAAGGGGCTCCCGATTATGTGGGATGAACGGCTTAGGGACTGCAGCAAACCCTAAACCCTAGACTCTGAACCCCAAACCCTAAATCCTAAACCCTCAACCATAAACTCAAGGAAACCAAAACCCCAAATCCAAAACCCTTAACCATGTCAGCCATAGTCTAAACTCCTAGTATCCCCCTTAATAACCCCTATAACACTGCCCTATATAATCCCTATATAACCCCCCTTTAAGGAGTTTAGACTATAGCTCCTGTAGACATCCAACAACTCCAGCTCCAGGCCGGGAGTTTCCAGCTCCAAGCCAAGGAAAATGCAGAACTTCCCGGTTCTTTAAAGGGCCTTTACTGGGAACCCCAAACAGGGAACCCCAAGAATGTAGTAGGAATTTAGTAGGAAAACACCTCGCAGGGTCCTTGTCTTTCATTATATTCCTACTACATTCTTGGAGTTCCCTGTTTGGCGTTCCCATTAGAACCCGTTTAGTTCTTAGTAGGGAATAGAGGAATATAATCCCTATATACTCCCTATATAATTCACATGTTCCCTCACTCCCTGTTAAAACCCAGTATGCAAATCTGCTAGCGGAACTGCCAACTAGCAGAACCCAGCGCGTATCAAGAATGAGCGATAGAATGATACCGGAATATAAACAAGCTTGAGAGCGGTAATGGAAAGATGCTGTGCCAACTCCTGAGAACCAGGAAATCTGATAACTTGTCATTTCTCAGTTGCAGAGCGCAATTCCAACATCTTGGCATCAGATCTGCTTGCTTGGTTGTATCCCCCTTAATAACCCCTATAGTAGTCCCCTATATACTTGATCCCCCCTAAAGGAATTTGGACTATAGCTTTCTTGGCTGTAGCTGTCCCAAGTGCTGCAACAATGGCCAAGGCGTCAGGAACTTGGCCGGGAATGCCTGACAGGAAAAGGGTTTAGGGTTTAGGGTTTCCTGACAGGAAAAGGGGTGTAGGATTAGTAGCCCTGAATATGGGATAGTGTAGACCCATGATTAATAAATCCCCTCCGTTTAAGGGTCTTAATATTAATACTGTAATCCCTATTAGGGGAGATGGCTTAATCAGGGGTCTGGGTTAAGATAATTCAGGAGAACAATGTATTATCAAGTATCGGAAGCCGCAGCAGCAGGCGGCCAGAAACAGGATGGGGCAGCCACGTTCTCCCTCAACCCCCAAAATCAATCTGGGTTCACAAGCACTTGGGGGCGATCCACGTTCAAGGCTCAAAACCAATGCCATTTCAAAATCTGTTGGTGGCCTACGATGCTGGACTTTAACCTACCAGGTAGCAGCAAGTCGCAGCATGCTGGAGCTAAGGAACAATCCTCAACACATCCACCAGCTCTGATTCTCGTCACATAGAAAGCGGCCACTCTGAAATGTTGGGATCGATACCTAGCCCTCAACTCCGAAAACTCCACCTCCAATCACAAGGACAGAAGTGCAAACAGCAGCCGAAACATGAGAATTGACAAGGTAGACTTCTTCACGTTTGATTTCAATGGAAGCCGTATCGGACAGGCAAGCCCTAAAGCTCTGTCCACTAACGCAGACCCGTGATTAATAAACCCCCTCCCCTTAATAGGGATTATACTATAATCATTACAATTGGGATCCTAATTTAATATTAAGGTCCTTAAAAAATTAATCATGGGTCTGCACTCATCACTATGCATCGACCCCCCCCCAGTTTCGACAAATAGGGCGCCCAATAGACACCAACTTACCAAAATCTTTATTATAGGAATCAATGAATGAGGCCCCCGCCTGCATCATGTAGACTTGGTCTCTGTGTGCTGGGCATGCTGGGAGGAGTGTGGGTGCTAGTATCCTTGGCGGGCATTTGTTGCTTCGAAGGTGAGTGCTGAGGTTCAGGGCTTTGCAGAAACAATAACTTCTGGGGTATGGCTTGAAGGTGCGGGGATGGTCAAAAGAGAAAAGTTGTGTTGATAGCTTTCGCTATCGATTTATGTAAGCTTCTCAATAAATGCCGGCCTACGCAGTTTTGCCACCAAACCGGATATCGGCATCTTGCGTCGGTGTGCCAAAGCATTGCAAACCCTAAACCTGCTAAACCTTAACCCCCAAAACCCGAAGCCCTTCACTTATTCCCGGGAAGTTCTCAGAGCTAAGGCCCCCGGTGCTGAATCCTTGCAAACAAGCCTATAGGGACTCCAGTAAGGACTCCAGAAAGGTCCCGGAATTCAAAAAAATCCCCGTGTAACCCCCTATATCAGACTCAACCTTCCCCAGAACCCTTATAGAAAACGTGATTTCCGCTGGGATGATAGAGAACAGAAAGTTGAAATCATGTTCAAGGTACTTCTAGCAAAGCCCTTCCGCTGAGTACCCTAAACCCTAAACCCTAATCCCCCCCCCCCCTGCACAACGCCGCCTCGTGCAGGTCTTGCACGGGTAACGCAGTGGTCATGGGATCCTCCACCTTTCAGGGTTGAGGCTTCAAGGTTTGTAGTCCCCCTTAGGTATATGATTGGGGTTAAATAGGGATAATGGAAAAGAAAATGGGAACTCATATGTTATAATAAGGTATATTTTGGGGGGATAGTCCCCCTTAAGTAGATAGAATATGGCTTTCGGTATAATAAGATCCCCATAAAACTGATATTCTATCTCCTTAAGGGGGACTATAAGGTGTAGGGTGTTTTGCACAGCTCCTAGGGTTTTGGGTTTGAGATGAGGATCAGGGCTGTGCGGGGCAGCACAAGATCGCTAGCCCCGATGGAGCCTCTTTGGACGACAATATACCTCAACCCAAAACCGCAAGCCCCTAGTGAGTGTTTGCTTCTCACTTCCGTGGTTGGAGGAAAATCTGGCCCACGATTCCAAATATGACACGTGGAGTCGTTTGCATGAAGGGCTTGGGGTTTCTAGGGTTTTGGGGTTTCCCTTCCCTAAAACGGCCTTCCTGCATCGTCCGATGGATGGTTGTCCAAACTAGCTTCTACCACCCAAAATATGAGCTTCGACATCAGGAGTATACTGGCATAAGGTTCCAAAGGGCTAGTACTGCCCTTGTCTCCCCTCACCAAATAATATGAAGTTTTTCACGGGACATACGGGGACCTCTGGGAATAGAGGGCTACCCAGCTTCTAGGGTTCTTTTTCAGGGGTTAAGGGGCTAGAGTTTAGAGGCTAAGGTTCAGGGTTGAATCATGGAGACTCAAATGGAAATCAAAGTGGAAACTGAATTTAAAAAAGGCTGGCGGGTACATGGGTGGTTGTCAAAATTATGGTCCCTTTGTGGATCCCTACTATAATACGGCACCTAACATTTAGGGCACCCAAAAGAGGACCATATTTTTCACAACCACCCATATTGTAAATACGGATTGTGAAGGAAACATGCTCCTACTTGTTCAGATCTGGAAGCTAAACTCCCCACCCCTAAAAACCCTAAAAAACATGGAAACTACTATGGTATATTGGGGTTATATATGGAATAATGGAAAATAAAATCGAAACTACCATAGTATCCTTAAACTTAACCCTAAACCAATCCGAATTTTGCTAGCTCAAAACGTTTCGGGCCTTGAACTTACAGCCTGGGCTCAGCCCCCCCCCATGCTGGTGCCTAAGGGAGAGTAGGATGTGGACCCTGTAATAGCTTAGGGTTAAGGGTTTGTGTTCAGGGCTTAGAATTTAGGGTTCGGGCGTAATAATTCCTATATAATCCCCATGTATACCCTACAATGTACCTACATTCACTCCCCCATTCACTCCTCGTCTCCCCCTTAATCACCAGTACGGAAACCCATGACACCCTAAACCCCTAGAGTCCCCCTTCAGTACATAGAATATGGGGATCTTATTATGATATAGGGGCGATTCCATATTCTAGCTACTTAAGGGGGACTATAACCTCAAACAGTTGCCTGTGCGCCCCAGTTGGCCCAGTTGGACTCACCAGCTGTGGCATCGCGGAGAGCATCTTCCTGAGTCAGGGCTTAGGGTTTAGCGAACCCCAAACCCCAAACCCTAAATCATGAGTGCAGGGTTCAGGGGTTCAGGTACTTCGGGTGCATGCTGGTTAGGTGCTTCCCGTCACAAGAACATTTACCACGATATTTACCACAAGAGCTAATACAGTTCTAATAACGCCGTCGATAGATCCCCTTTAGGGACTGTTACTGTCAGGGGGCGTACGACCCAAGGTGTTGGGTCTAGGGCTACTGATGCATTTTGAACGCCGCTTTCATAGCATGACGTGCCGAGTCTTTAAAGATC
This sequence comes from Symbiodinium pilosum, assembly GCA_905231905.1. Lineage (NCBI taxonomy): Eukaryota > Dinophyceae > Suessiales > Symbiodiniaceae > Symbiodinium > Symbiodinium pilosum. Next base: position 33,620 of record CAJNIZ010044034.1, read on the forward strand.
AATACGAAGATTCTTTGAAGATCCCGAAGGCCAACCCAGAATCGAGAAATGTAAACCATGAGCCCTGTTTTACCAAGAAGGAAGATGAATTATTCCCAAATAGCCCTTTAATTTCCCTTCAATTTCTTCTATCCCCAAACCCCGTAACTCTAAGTATTCAAGGCCCCTACATTAATCGATTACCCTCAACCCTAAACCCTAAACGGAATTACTTAAGAGTCAACTCCCCTGCCCCTCTAATGTTGATTATGCGGGTGGAGGGCTCATTATGCGCGTTTAGATTTCAGGGCTTAGGGTTCAGGGAACCCCTTGCTATGAAATTAGATTAACATCCCCACCACTGTAACGTTAAATATCCCTAGCATAATGCATTATAATATGCTAGAAAAGTTTTATGGTAGGGAGGGAAGGGGGGGTTGCAACGTCAACACCAAGCCCTGAATACTATGGTTGCTTCCATTTTCCATTCCCCTATATAGCTGAGTATGGCCCCAACCCCTTTAAATGGGTTTGGGGCCCTATGTAAAGCAAATCTTCATGGCTTTATAAGAAGCATATAAAGATTAAGGGCAACAAAAGCAAAACAATCAAACCTACTTAAAGGGGGAGGTGACTAACTTCAGTTTGCGGCGCAGGCGCCTCGATAGGTGGCCGCGGGTCCCGCGCCAGAAGGTGGTCCGGGAGCTTGCTATGAAACTCCTCGAAAAGGCGCTGATATGGTGGTATATGATATAGGAATTATAATAATTATATTATAGAGGGACTATAGTCCCTTATTCCTTACCAAGAACCAGTAAGTCTAGGTTGTAGGAACAAAGGCCGGTGGAGGGTTTCAAAGGCTGCGCGATACGGTGGATACTAAAAAACCTGCATGACACTGAGTACCCTAGACCTTGTGAATTCTGGTTGTATGGTAACTAAGGTCATGCAAGATTGTTCGGATCAACTGTATGGGGGGTTTATGAAAGGGTCCAGTGAGCTACAGCCAATACTTCTCATAGAATTAATGGATATGGGTTCCTTTTTAGGGAATATAGAAGGGAATAGCAGGGAGGCTTCCTCCTGCACCAGACAGCAAAACCCAGCAAAACCAACTAAGCGACAACAAAGACCCCTACGTCCGCCCTCAATGGTGTCTTGGTAACAACCCTAAACCCTAAACCCTGAACGCTAAACCCTAAACCCTAAACCCTAAACCCTAAACCCTAAGCCCTAAACCCTAAACCCTAAGCCCTAAACCCTAAACCCTAATACTGACAGCAGCCCTTCCAGGGATCCATAAGCCTCAGGGTTTCGCGGTTTAGGGTTTAGGGTTTAGGGTTTAGGGTTTAGGGTTTAGGGTTCAAGGATTAGGGTGTAGGGTTTAGGGTTTAGGGTTTAGGGGGTTGGACAGGGGAAAGATGGATGTGTAGGGTCCAGGGTTTAGGGGTTAGGGGTACCGCTCCCCAAACCTAACATGGAAGCCCACAAACTACCCTACCTACACTCTCTACTTCCTGCCTTTTAAAGGGAGTTCCATTATCTTCCATGCTTGTTTGGGGGAGGATTTAGGTTTTGGAGGGTCCAAAATGTGGTGAGGTCCTTAAAACATTAGGGAGCGTTCTTTAGGGGTTGCTACTGCAAGGATTATAGGTGAGGGGGACTTCATAAATTACACGTTTAAGCCCCAATGAACCATATAAGAACTCTGGTTGTCCCAGTTCTTAAAATTCCTTCTCTGATCTTGAACACAATCCCCGCCCACTAATGCCACATGAGAATATACCGCAGAACATCTTCGATCCGAGGGTACGTGGCCCCGCCAACAGGCTTCAAGAAAAGGGCCATGATTCTGCGAAGTCTGCCGCAAACAAAAAGTTTTCCTGCTTGCAATGATCTAGCTGCTTGGATGGAGGCTGGCAATGCGCTCAAGCAGCACGAATGCTAGATCCCCGCTTTATGTAGGGGAGGGGCTCCAATACGCGTACCCTCGGACTCGGAGGCCCATAAGCACAGATTTCACTATGGTGGCTTTGAAAACGAACCTCTCTCTAGGCGTGGGGAGCCTCTCCCATGATGACAAAACTGAATAGCCGCTATGCACCAGCATCTCAGACGGTGATCTCGCTGGTGTCTGGTGCAACTCCAAGCTTCATGCTGGATTCAGAGTCAGGGTAGATGCAGACACCCAACAGGCTGGAAAGGTGCACGCACTTGGAGCCACTGGGGCAGCCTCCCAAGATGCACGCGAGGGCACAGTACTTGTCCCCAGTGCTGGAGTCCTGCAGGATGCACATGGGCCTTGCGGTAGTGCCCTCCGGCACGTCGGTTGGGCAAGAGCCTGTGTCGCACTTGGGGGCGCACACGCTGCCGCCGGCACCCTCCACCTCAGCTTGGGTCTCGTCGCTCTGGCATGGAGGCTTCTCGTAATGGCTCTTGCTGGGGGTAGGAGGAGACGGAGGAGATGGCGGAGAAGGCGGGGAGGGAGATGGGCCTGGCTTGCCGGACACGATGGGATAGGACGCCTGGCTCTTGACGCCGCACTCGCCGGCTCCCGGCTTGCCGCGCTCGAGCTTCACGTAGCCCTCCTCGCCCCAGGTAGCTCCCCAGCTGTTCCTCAATCACGTGCTGCTAAACCATTAAATAGTGACAAGTTTACAAGCGAAACAGCTGACATGATGCTGTTGCCGCCCAGCAGCTTCACCAGCCAGTAGTCCTTGCCGTCCTCCGTGCCGTAGCCTACGACCAGCACACCGTGGTCCAACTTGGTGCCACAGGTCTTGCTGAGAACGCCACTCTTGTACAGCTGGAACGCCATCTGGTCAGCCTGCATAGACTGCCATCTTGGGGACTACAACAAGTAGGGATCCCTCGTAATACGGACGCCGGGTCCCCCCCATGTATTGAACCATGAAAGCTGTCAGGAGAAGATGTCGGGCAAGTGTGTGGAGACACGGATCCAAATAAAATCCAAGGCCGCTTCGGCACCCTTGACCCTCCAAAGTCAGATCTAAAACTGCATACAGACATACACGATGAATTTGCTTGTATGCTGTCATTCAGCATGCACGATTGAACGGTCCGTTGAATTTGATGTTGAAATCTAAAGGAGGGAGCGAACTGGAGGTAAGTACGCCTTGGGCTGCCCTTGCCTCGATGGCCACGGACACGGGCTGCTTAGAGACGGCGTCCATCAGGGACTGCTCGTCGTCGGCCTGCACATCCTTGTAGCCTGTGACGCCGTGCGCAGGGATGCCCACCGTGCAGCCGGAGGCCTTGCAGATGCCGTTCTTGGCCACGTATGGGTAGCTCTCCTTGTGGGGAAGGGAATACCGCTGCATGTGGTGACGGTAGGGGTCCAGCAGTGTGCAAGTCAGTGCCAACTATATGTATACTTGTTAGTTCTGCAAGAAATACACCTACAAAACCTTTGGCTGCAAAAGCTCGAAGTGAGATGTACGGGGGAGGCCTGGGGAAACAGGAAGGGCGAAACAGAAACAAGCGAGTCCTCCGTGCACACCGGGGCCTGCTCCTCATACTTGAAGCCATTGTCCATGAGGCCTGGACTCTAATCCCTAAGCTGCAGCCCCTGAAACCCGATTTCACACTTAAGCTTCCGTCCCTACTCCCAGAAGCGTAATCACTGCTGCCTAAATCCTAATCTCTCCACCCAAACTCTTCAGTCAAATGCGAGTTTCGGAACATGGGGGGGCCACCTTTTTGACTCGAATCAGGAATAATCCGAACTGTACGTACCCCCAAAAAAAAACGCGCCCCCATGTTCAGAAAACCCACCAGATCTTAAGAAACAAGCAACCCTGCACCCCAAACCCTAAACCCAAGCCCTTGAAGCTGTTTGTCGTGACGCCTCCGCTGCAGCCCTCGTTGCCGAACTTCTTGGAGCAGTCCACCAGCCTGAGACTTACTGCTGCTTAACGGGGGAGCGGGAGGAGTGACTGTGGGGACTACACTACTATAACTAGGGGTATATATGGGGATTATATAGGGATTCTGGTATATGTGGGGATGATATAAGGATTGTTGTATACATGGGGATTGCAGAAGGATGATAGGGGTATATATGGGGATTATATACAAGATTTCCGGATTTTTTTAATTTTTAGGTATTGATGTTCATTTTCTTTGATTTTTTGGGGATTGATTTTTTCGTTATTCTGGAATTTGGTTTTTGTAATAAATTGGAAATTCATTGATTCGAATTTTTGACCTAGAGATCTTGAATCTTGATCCCTAAATCTGAAATTCCCTACTCTTGAATCGTAAATTCTAAGGACAAAATATATAGCGCATTATAGGGATTATTGCAAGGATCCACTCCCCCACTCTCCCTGTAGCACCAGCAAGAAGAGCGGGCACACGGCTCTGGCACAGGTTTCTGGCATCATTGAGCCGTTTCAACCGTAAATAACGCCATCCTATTTCCATATTCTTTTCCATATCGCTATCCCCTCATGTACTAGTTTCTTTTTTCCTTTCCTAAATCTCTATACAATCCCTACATAATGCCTTCGGTACTGCGCTACTTTCCTCTGAAACAGGCTGGGGTCCCGGCTGTTGCTCGGAGAGGGACACGAGCTTGCCAGTGGCAATGGCCCAGGCGCCCTCCAAAGCTCCAGTGGTGCTGAAAGCCCAGCAAGATCCGCACCTTGGTCTGAACTCCAAACGCGGACAAAAAACGCAACGCAGGCAAACCAGAACGTGCATCTGTTTTTTGACGCATCCGCACGCAGCCGTCGAAACGCATGACACACGCCACATCGTATTCTCCCCCTGCGCCTAGGAAGTTCGACTATCAAGTCTGAGCCATCCTGACATGACCATCGAGAAAGCAGTGTTGAGGAGCTTACAGCTGTGAAGCCCAAAGCATGATGTTGGAGCTGTCAATAACAATGGTCACGTCGACCACCAACTCAGTGGTATGTATCACGTTGTGACAGGAAGCTCCTCTGTAGTATTACAAGTCCGGAGGGCTTGAGTTTCGGAACATAGGACCGCACTGCGCAGGGTGTATCACGTTGTGTCAGGAAACGTTTGGTTGGTTTCGAAAATGCTCTTCAGAGACGTCAATCAACGGTGCATGGTCATGTTGGGATTGCCACGGAATTGCATGTATCACTTCTCGTGCACACTTCTGAATCTCAGCCATGAGACTACTGTAACAAAGGTGAAAAGGCAAGCGCATACGCACCCCCAAGTTTAGACCTGCGTACAAAAGCGCATGGCACCGCAGAAGTGCGCATGGCTAGCACTAAGATCCGAACTGCTCCTGATTCTTCACTGGAGTCACGGCATTCTTGTTGCGCCAGTCCACAGAGCTGGGAAGGGTGCCGTTGCCTGCCTTGTGCGTGCCCAAGCTCGCCAGGGTTCCCCACACAGAGTTGGGCAGCTGCAGCCCAAGCTTGTTCATCTTGAACTCATCCAAAGTCATGTCCGAGAACCTTACTGGTGGCCAGTAGGAAATATGGAACTATAATCCATATATGATATATTTCCTTCATCCCTTCTAACCCTAACCCCTAAACCCTATCATATATTCCTTTTTTCCCTACTAACCCCCTTTAAGGAACTGGTTCAAGCCCAGCTTGTAGGAGAGGCCCTTGGCATTCTCCCTCTGGATGTACTCATAGTTGTCCGCAAAGGCGCCAAAGCGGGCCTGCTTCTCCACATTGTCATAGTCCTGTGCTTATTTACAGGTTCTCCGTAGGGAATGAGGGAATGGATTATATAGGGATTATATCCCCTTATTCCCTACTAAGAGCTAGCAAGTTGTCATAGTCCTGCGGCATCACCAGGAAGAATTACGTATGACAACTACACCTGCAATCAATGCTTCTCTGATCTTGAGTTACCATGCCGGCTATGAGCTTTACAAGTGTTGTGCGTATTTGGCCCACGAAGCCTTTCCGAAGTCCTTCAGGAACTGATCAAAAGCTTTCTGGATATCCGCTCGCGGCTTCTGAGCCTGCAAGAACCAATGTCATTCCCCCTTGCAAGCTTGATGGTTTAGGTGCGGAGTTTCAAGGGTAGTTGGAGGGTTGGTACCTGGTAGGTTGTAAATCATATTCCTACAACCCCTAGAAGCTACAGAATACCCTTACCCAAAAAAAACAAGAACCACATGTTGCTCTAAAACCCTCAAAATCTATGAAGGTGTCCTAGAAAGGTCTGCAGTCCAAGAAGTGGGTACTTTCAACAATCAAGGTCGCTTTTTGAACCCGCCACTTCTTCGGTGCCATGCTGTAGCCTAAAGAGACCCATAATGCAAGAATCACAGAAGTGCAACCCTATGGGGTTGAAGGTACGGTGGATACTAAAAATCCTGCATGACCCTAAATACACTAAACCTTAGGAATAATGTTACTATAGTATACTAAGGTCATGCAGGATTTTTAGGATCAATAGTGGAGCCCCGGGAGGCCTCAGCCCAGACCAACAGGCAGCAAGCCACACCCAGTGCCTTTGCCATGATCTCAATCCCAAAGGCTCCGCAAGAGCTTTGTCTACGACAGCTGGTCAACCCCCAAATGGCTCCCGGTCTCGCAAACTGAAGGATTGCTGTCAAGGAACCTTAAACTAAGTTACCACACTATGGGTGCACACTAGTCAGTTCTAGGGCTTCCTTCCTTATTATAGTAACTCAATTTAAGCTCCTTGACAGCGACCCAGAATCCTTGGAACAGATGCAAGCGTAACATGCAGCATCACCGAGGGAAGTTACAGGGATCTAGCATATACCTTCATAACGTGAAGCATGTGCAAGGTCCGCTATTGCAACTCGCAGAGCCGGCATCTTGAATATCCTCGAATACTCTTCTCCTCATGGTTAAGAAGCCCATTACACGTGAATAGTCCCCCTTCCATATTTTTCAGGTTATGGGATTTATGGGAGTCCTTATGGGGGGCATTGCGGAAACTACCCATGGGAAACTACCCACCTGCAGATGGCTTTAAATAAAAATCTGCAGCACTTGAGAAGCTGGATTGCTGTAAAGGAACTTAAGCTAAGTTACTATGATAACGAAACCCTATTATTCACTTTATATACTCATATTCTGGTAACTTATAAACAGCTCCTTAACGGTAAAGAAACTTGCTTTAAGTTACGGGTATATAGTAAACACTAGGGTTTCCTTGCTATAGTAGCTTAATTCAAGTTGCTTAACAGCAACCCAGGAGAAGGCAGTTCTCTGGCTCCTGACCGTTTGTCATCCGCACCACGTTGAAATGGCCGTGGACGTCCTCTTCGAATGCTATGCTTGCTGACATCGGGCTTCAGAATGAGAAAATCATTGTTTTTAAATAATATAAGGCTTATAGGTGTAATATATAATACAGGGTTTATAGGGGTAATATAGGGCTTATAGGGGTAATATACGGTTTATAGGGGTTATATAGGGATAATGGAAACTACTATTTAGGGTTTAGGGTCCAGTTTGGGGTTCGGGTTTTGGTGAAGTTCGGAAGTTTAGGGATCTAGGATTAAGGGTCTGGGCATCAGGGACCGTCGCGATGCGAGGACACAAAGAGGATGTCTAACTGAGCAATGTGCCTGGGGCTGCTGTATAACAGCAATTAGGAGAGAAGACCCTAAACCCTAAACCCTAAACCATGGAAGCACTACCTTGATAGCACGCCAAGTACATAGTCGTAGCCCAAACTCAAACCCCGGGTCCAAGAAAGTAGATAGAATATGGGGGTATGTTATTGGGGTTTTTATAGGGATAATGGAAAAGAAAATGGAAACCACTATTTAGGGTTTAGGGTTTAGGGTACTAGTTACTAAGATAAAGTCATACTTATCATGTTGATAACCCGAGTTTAGGGTTTAGGGTGTAGGGTTCAGGGTTTAGGGTTTAGGATACTTATCATGTTGTTAACCCGAGGGCTTAGGGCCAACTACCCGCGCACAAGGACCCCATCAAACAGGCAGGAAAGTGTTCAGCAAGAGTAGGGTCAGAACACTCCCCTAGTTCACACCTGTGATTACTTAACCCCCTTCTTTTTAAGGGCCATGATTTTAGGGCCCCCAATAATAGTCCCGATTAAGGAACAAGGTTTTACCCGCCATCGCTGCTTGTCTTCACCGCGAGCGGCGGAGGCTTCTATGAGTTTACGGCTCCAACCTGGCAAGCAACTGCCAAGCCTGCAAAAATGAAGCTTGTCACACACTGATTGAAGTTTTGGATTTCGACGTAGGGTTTTGGGTCCAGGTGTAGGCTTTAAGGTTTAGGGTTTAGGGTTTAGGGCTTCACCCCAAATGAGGCCGGAAGTTGCTTGCCACAGTAGCTATGCAATCGTTAATGGGACCCAAATACATCATCCTCTTATCATGTCCATAATATCTCTTCGGTCCCTATGTGCCCACTTTTTTTTGAGATGTTGATGTTTGCTCCTCTATCTCTTATCTAGATGTATCCTCAGAACCCCAAAGTGCCCCCCAGGCCTTGAGGGCACACCCCCAACCCCTAAAGCCGGAACCACACCCATTGTTTGAGCAACCCCCGACTCTCTTCCCTGATTCCAGAACCGACTGCCTGCTGCGCCTCGAACAGTTTGTCCTTGCTTCTTTCTCTTAGGGTGTTGGGCCTAAACCCCAAGGCCTTAACCCTAAACAAGGCCTAAGAATTAGTGCTCAATCACTGTTCGAGGTTTTGAGCTTGGGGTTTAGGGCTTGGGGTTGAGGATTTTGGATTCAAGGTTTAGGCGTTCCTGTTTCCCTCGGGAAGGGGGGAATCGGCATAAAGGGCTTAGCATTTAGGGCCTGGGGTTCTGGGGTTTACGGGTTTATGGTTTAAGGGCCTGGGATTTTGGGGTTTTAGGGCTTAGGGTTTCGGTCACTAGGTATGGGAAATTGCACAAGGATTTTTCGAGTAGGGATTCTTGTGACGTCGTGGAACATGACACAGCTATTTCGAGCATGAGTTCAGTAAGGCCCTCACTTCGCGGTTTTGCGGCTTCCTGGGCCTCGAAAAGCATATTCTTTTGAAGCCCTGCTGGGCAACATGAACCCTAAACCCTCAACCCTGTACCCTAAACCGCAGCGGTAACAATTAGATTCGTCTGAATCATGCTTGTGGTGGTCCTCAAGTCAACCATGTGCTATTTGTTTTAGAGTTTGGGGTTTAGAGGTTTAGGGTTTCGGGGTTAGGTTGAGGTAAAACAGGGTCTAACAATTACCAATTTCATTGGAGGTCTTTTGAGGTGCCCTGAACCATGCTGTATCTTGAATATAGGACCATTATATTGGTAATCATTTGAGCTATAGTCTAAA
>CAJNIZ010044035.1:39932-52396 GCA_905231905.1 Symbiodinium pilosum
CTTGCGCCGTGCTTGCGCGGAGCTTGCGCGCGCAGGGTTTTTGACACATTATGTTATACTTGGTATTCGTTTATATAAATCGTAAACAAGGGTTTTCGGACAACCCTCATGTAGGTCTCTGGGCTTCTAGATAAATGTGCCCAATTCGGGGTTGAGGGTTGAGGGCTCGTGGCTTAGGCCTCCGGGCGCTCCCGCGTTTGTTTGGGGGAGGGTAATTTCCAGGACCTTCTTTGTACCCTTAATTGGGGATATATGGGGGTTTCCCAAAATTAGGGGTACCTTTTTGGGGGTCCCAATAATAAGGATTACAGCATTTTGGGGTCTATATTAGGGTCACCCTCTTTTGGGAAACTACCATATGGTCCCTAATAGTGGTACTTAGGCCATAATAGAGGGTAGGAGGAGGGTCTAGGTTCTCATAGTTTGGGTACCTTTACCTGGCCCCTAGGGCAGAAACTACTCCGCCGTAGTCGCGGGGCAAAAGAATCCATGGTAGAATCTCGTAGAACCCGCCGTCATGCCTTTGTAAGCCCCAAATATCCCCGAGACCCTACCCATCCCTCAACCCCCGAACCCCAAGCCCTCAACCCCAAACCGTAAACCCCAAGCCGTACACTCCGAATCCGGAATCCCCAAATCCTTCAAGTTTCAAACGACGGGACACGGTGGGTTTAGTTTGGGCTCAGAAATGTCTGTGTTTTATGTATTTATGTGGACCTGTCACGGAGCCAACCCCTAGTACAAGATCACTATGAGAGTCATATGACAGTCATAGGGTCCTCATTTTGGGGCTCAATCAAAGTCACTAAAATTGCAGGGCAACTTCAATGGTCTCCTACCCTAGCGCTCATCTGTAGTTCCTTTCATACGAAAATTTCTCACCAACAAAAAATAGCAGACCCACAAAGGAATTACATGCCCAAAGGGTCCATGTAGGTATATATATAGTATGTACTTGCGCCCCGAACTCGTTGGATGGGAACCAGTGTGGGCCACAAGCATGTGGCATTTGCCTGCATGGACCACTTGGGCTGGGAGCTCTTGCGTATGAACCCTGGACCCTCCATATCCCCATAATAGAATCCCTACATATCTCCCGTATCCACGTACAAAAAGCTTCTGCGTAGGTTGCGTCATCGCGCGTGGATGGCACAGTGGTCTCAGGCTTCTGTTAGCTACAAATGGCTGCGTGCAGCCTGCTGCTCGGAAGGACCAGGGTTCGGGGTTTAGGGTTTAAGGTAAACAAAACTGGGAGGGTCCTTCTTAGAGGCTCAGAGTAGTTTTGCACAAGCTTATTTCGGATTACAGAAGGGTGGGTGGTCATACAGGGACTACTTCGGAACGTTGGAGTATACAGGGGCTAATTTGAGGTACCTTTCAAAGGGTTTGTATAAGGGTTCTATAAGGGTTATGTAGAGATTCCCAAATTTGGGGTCCCCGTAATAAGAATAATGGTGTTCTGGGATAAGGTCCCTACTTGGAGCTTTAGGTTTTTAGGGTTTAAGCCCAGTCATACTTGCATTTATAGCCCAGTCATAAGCCGCCTGAGTACCCCAATACAACTGTATTGGATTAGAAGTACCCGTTATAATTTGGCGATATTCACCCTGAGACCTTAGGTGGAGCCCACCCTGTAATGGCATAGGGTTTAGGGTTTACGTTGCACCCCCTCCCCAGGACTAGTGACTATAAGGGATGCTCGTGATAATATTCGGGTCCTCTCATATTCCTCTTATACCACTATTACAAAAACCCTAGACCCTAAACCCTGAACCTCAAACCTCCTAAGGTAGATCCATTAAAAGCCGCTCCTAGAGCTCCAAGATGTGTGCAATGCATGGGTCTATTGTGTAGAGGCCTTCCCTACATAGTTTGGAGTTTAGGGTTTAGGCTGGTTAAGGCCTTTCAATGGTATACCTCAAGGTTTCAGGATTTGGAGGTTAAGACTTGCGAACTACGTCTCTGAGCGTGCTTCAAAGTTTCTGCAATAAAGCCTAAACCAAGCAACAGCATGATCTAGGGATATGATATAGGGAACTTTTCTATAGACAATTGAAAAAGGAGGGAGAAGAAAACGACTCTATGCTACTAGGCTGAAATGTAAGGGTTTTATACCCAGAGGATCCATATATACAACTATTGGGGAATTAGGCCTTAGGCCCCCAAATACCATACTATAGAAGGAACTATGGGTCTCAATTCCCTAATGGTTGTATGTGTGGACCCTCTGGGATAGGGATATTACCCCAATAACGGAGGTCCAAAAGGATGGCTTTGGGTCCAGAACTGTTGCGCTTAACCCTCATCCCAAAACCCTTAGACAAAGAAGGCAGAACTTCGATGAACATCTAATGCCAATCCAATTAAAGGGTCCTTATTCTGGGTTCTTGTTGAAATACCATGAAAACAATCTTTTTTTATATTGCTATTGGGCCCAGGTATCCATAGAAATGTAAAATTTTGTTCTACACCTAAACCCTAAACCCTAAACCCTAAACCTACAAGAGCCCAATATTGTAAGGGCTGGGGCTACAACATCTCTAAACCGTAGCAGCGCCATGCGTTCAAATGCGTCATGATAGGTAAAACACGGACCGTTTGGCGGATTATTTCCGAGGGACACATGGTAATTTCCAAAAAAAAACCAAGGGCACCATGTACAACACTTTAATTCTTGGTACAACGGCGCTAAACCCTTAACCTCTCGTTGGAGGAAATACTCTCAAGTCGTCATGATGACGTTTTCCAGAACCTGAACCCCAAAAGTATGTAGAATAATTGCCTGTTGGGCTATATTTGGTCGTTTTGGGCCACTAGTTTACCTACTTTTGGGTTTAGGAAGCAATTTGTTGATATTTTTCTGCTGCTTTTGCATTCAAAGTCGGGTCTCATGGCTCTATCCAGAGTCAAGAATAATTACTAATAATAGCAAGAATAATAAGAATAAGGATACTAAGAATAAGATAGACCCTAAACCCTAAAGACCTACCCCTCTGTATATAGTAGTGGTTATAATTAGAATCTGGGGTTGAGGGTTGGGCCGTAACAGCCAAGCAACGCGCTGGCGCACAGAGCCAAGAACACCACCTAAACCGTCTAATCCCAATCCGAATTCTAAGCTGTGAGGGTTCAGGGGTTTTAAGGTTTACCCTGAATCCATCATATGAGGAGGATCTCCCACCCTGTACAGGTGGCATAATTATCTACGAGAACCCTAAGATAATCTTTATCATCCATTATAATCACTATGACTGGGTGGGGGGTTCCAGCTAGTGCATCCACCTTAAGAGTATGCTCCACATAATTCAACCCTAAAGCCTAATCAAAGCCCTCAACCTCGAGCCTCGTGTCTCAAAGCTCCACCGTCGGCTATACAATCTGTCGGCTATACAATCTAAACCCACCTCCTAAACTCTCAGCAACAAAGCCTATAGTCCAAATCCTAAAGAGCGCACATTCCACATCTTAAACTCCCAGCATCTCCTCGAAACCCTGATTGAACCCCTCTAAACCCTTAAAGCCTTAAACCCTACACCCACAACCCTAAACCCTATATTCCCAACTCTCAGTTCTGAACCCCAAACCCTGAAAACCCTTAAGCCCTTAACCCTGAAAACCCTTCAGCCCTAAACCCTGAAAAACCCTCAAGCCCTAAACCCTGATAACCCTTAAGCCCTAAACCCTGAAAACCCTTAAGCCCTTAACCCTGAAAAACCCTTAAGCCCTAAACCGTGAAAACCCTTAAGCCCTAAACCCTAAAAACCCTTAAGCCTTTAAACCCTGAAAACCCTTAAGCCCTAAACCCTGAAAAACCCTTAAGCCCTAAACCCTGAAAAACCCTTAAGCCCTAAACCCTGAAAAACCCTTAAGCCCTAAACCCTGAAAACCCTTAAGCCTTTGAACCCTGAAAACCCTTAAGCCTTTAAACCCTGATAACCCTTAAGCCTTTAAACCCTGAAAAACCCTTAAGCCCTAAACCCTGAAAACCCTTAAGCCTTTGAACCCTGAAAACCCTTAAGCCTTTAAACCCTGATAACCCTTAAGCCTTTAAACCCTGAAAACCCTTAAGCCTTTAAACCCTGAAAAACCCTTAAGCCCTAAACCCTGAAAACCCTTAAGCCCTAAACCCTGAAAAACCCTTAAGCCTTTAAACCCTGATATCCCTAAGATCCCTAAACCCTAAACCCTAAACCCTAAAATCCCTAAACCCTAAGATCCCTAAACCCTAAACCCTAAAATCCCTCCACCTGGGCCCCAACCCGCTGGGATCCCACAGCATCCAGATCGCGCGCGCGGAATCATTTCCGGAGTCGGCGGACCTCTGCCGCATGAGCCGTCTGGGTTTGCTAAGGTTTAGGGTTTAGGGTTGATTGCTTAGGGTTTGAGGTTTAGGGTTATAGGGTATGGCTTTGAGGTTTAAGGTCATAAGGAATGGGTTTGAGGTTTAGGGTTATAGGGTATAGGGTTTAGGGCTTTCAGTTTAGGGTAGATAAGGTTTTACAGGCTCAAGAACCAAAGTGCGTGTCCTCATGCACTGGCCCTACACCTGTGTTCCTTACATACCTCATAAGAACCCTATATGCGCTACAGCCAATGTTACCCAGATAGGTCAGTGAAGCCCTCCAGACAATGTTGCCTACATAATGTACTAGTTACCAGTATGTGTGTATATATATATATACATATATGATATATGTGAGGATTTAAGGTTCTGGATTTGGGGATAAGGGTATATTTCCTACTTAATTGAGTTCATGGACATGGGCTCCTTATCAGGGACTATGCTAAGGACATACTAAACTACAAGAAAGACCCCTATGTCCACTATGTTAATTGTCCCCTGATCAAGCTAATCTTGGCAGTAGCTCATATGGTGGACGCATACCTTACATGCAGCTTTCACGTTACTTGAACAAGCACCTGCACTCCAAGCCGCTCAAGACTCAAGACAGAAGTACAACCCGAGCTTCTATAACGATAAACTGCAGGCAAAGATATCGCAGTGCAGTCTATAGATTTTTGTTTCTGTGGTCATGGAGATGTCAGCGGCCCGTCTGCGCGTGTACAACGTCCGTCGCTTCAAACAGGTAGTAGCACCCTTCTTATGAGTCCGGAGTGGTGACTATGCCTGTAATGGAAGATCAAACGCACCTGAATATCAAACAAAAACATGGAAACCTGCGCTAGGCCTCGGCATTTCATGGCTGCTTAGAGGACGTGAGGAATTTCTCTGGGCCCTCCCCTCCGCTGAACAGCACCCTGGACAATCACAGGTGCCCCCCTAATGTCGCCGCATTCCAGCTGGGACACTGCGAGTATGACTGTAGTGAGCAAGTGTCCACCTCCGGGACAACTTCGCACCGCTTCTGTTCCGCGAACTTGCGGCTCTGCTGCAGTGTGGCCACTCCATTGAGGATGTCTCCTGCCACTGCTGAATACTTCTTCTTAGGCAGGATCTTTTCCAGCATCGCCAGCAGGCTTGCATGCAGAAAACACGTGAGCTCTTTTCTGCACTTTTCTCGCCCCATGTTGAGCTTTCGATTTCATTCCGTGTTACTGACTCGCTGACCCTCAACCCTAAACCCTACACCCTAAACCCCAAACCGAACACACACCCAACAAGGTAAGAGAGGTCCATACTTCCTAGTTCGGAGACGAACCCTCCTGGCTGAAGATGCCTGAAAACTAAAACCCTGAACTCTTCTTGGTGTTGTAGCACAAGGATCTGCAGAGGAGCTCAGGGTATAATTGAAGTTTAGGATTTCTACTTTGAGGAGCGCCTACTTCTGAAGGGGATCCAAAACAACTTCGAACACTGGCCACCAGGTTGCGAAAAGGTTAAAAAAAGGCGTTGGGGGTTCAGGGTTTAGGGTTTTAAAGCAAGGACTAGATGAATTTCGGGACTCAAAGGTCCTCTGAACTGTAGCACAAGGCTCTACCCTGCATAACCTAAATTAGTACACTATAGCACCTTAATTCCCAAGATTTCGGGTACTTAGGGTCATGCAGGATTTTAATATCCCTAAGCCCTACACTATACCCTAAACCCTAAACTGTATCAAGCCAACAATATAAACTTACCATTACTTAGGGTCCCCTAATAACTTAAAAGCCCTATACCCTACACCCTAAACCGTATTTGTGTAGGGGACCTTTGGGCGCAGGGATGCTTGGCCGCAAGCACAAAGCTCCTGCCCCTCATGTTGAGACCCCTCACGCCCCCAAAATATGTGAACTATTCCCTGTATGTTGAAGTATACCACACTGGGAATATCTAGTATGAGGGAGGGGTTGGGAGCGTCGGTAGGTGGGGGTGGAGAGTGAATATTAGGGAGGGGGGAGGCGATTAGGTCGTCAAGGGTGAACCCTGAACCTTCCAACCAAGGAATCTTGGCGAAACCTATCATTGTTGCCCTAGGTGTCCTAGTACCCAAATACTAGGTTTCAGGGATTACAGAGATTTACTGTACAGGGACACAAAAAGAAGTATAGGGTTTTAAGGATCCAGATACCCAATATGCTCCAGGTAAAAAGCTAAACATGTCAGGTTGTATGAGCTACAGTCCAAACTCCTAGTATCCCTCTCTATAACCCCTATAATACTCCCCTATATAATTCCTTTTTTTAACCCCCTTTAAGGAGTTTAGACCCTAAACCCTAGCCCCTAAATCCTAATCCCTAAATCCTCAACCCTAAATAAACCCCTTGAAGGAGTTTAGACTGTAGACTGTAAGGTATTTGGGACCTAAAGCTCCTAGACCCTAAACCCTAAACCGCTTACTTATTTGGGTCCTTGGACATTGAAGGTGAGCCTCTTATCCCCAGATTTCCATTTGCTCTTCCATTTAGGGTTTAGGGTTTAGGGTCGCTATTCCCGAGACCCTAAACGCGCTCCTTTTGGGGTTCACTGCTTGTGTTTGGGTTGGGTGGTCTCAAAAGACCCCAGGGTTTAAGGTTTAGCATAGGAGCCCTACTGTGGATGGAGCATGTCCTGCACCACCTCATATACCCCATACACTCCACATTGCCGTACTGCGGGCTTCCTAAATGGTGCAATATTTCCTGAATCCGCGCAATCCGCGCTAGCAGTGGGAATAGCTCGCTTGTGCACCCTTGCTCGTGGCTACAGAGGAAATATCAGCGAATCATCTTGGCCCAACTGCTGAGTCTCTCGGCCAACGAACAGTCCATTTAACTACAAAGCTATTACATAGT
This sequence comes from Symbiodinium pilosum, assembly GCA_905231905.1. Classification (NCBI taxonomy): domain Eukaryota; class Dinophyceae; order Suessiales; family Symbiodiniaceae; genus Symbiodinium; species Symbiodinium pilosum. Next base: position 47,148 of record CAJNIZ010044035.1, read on the forward strand.
CTATCATATTCATATAGACATACATCCAAAAAAAAACACGGCTACCTACCCGGCCAATATGCAGATGTGCCTTAGACCCCAAACCCTCTGTATTCATAGCCCGCTGTGCCTTCCGCCCTGTCGAACGCCCATATGCACTTGGGCAGATGAGGACAGAACCAGGTGTGGCCTATTCTTGTAGGAACTCTTGAGGCTGTAAAGCTGATATGAAGCTGGCGGGTGCGTAAAGTGGAAATTTTTGCAACGTTACTGGTAAAAACAGAAGTAGTAAAGTTCCAAAGTTTGCAGGCGCGTAGCTTGCAACATATCAACGATGAGGCTTGGACTCCCTAAGCCCTAAAGTTAACTGCTGGCGCAAGTCGCCACAGCGAGCGTGATGCTGAAGAAGCTGCTTCTGTGGTAGCCGCTGCCCGGCTGTTTAGGCTGGAGTCAAGAATCGTTGAGTGACAAGGTGTTGTTAGGGGGACAGTCCTCCCCCTTTGGGTTGAACATGGCAGCGACGAGATACATTCATGCTCATGTTTCCGGCGCCATGTCCCGCATGGTATAGCTTGGGTCCTGCCCCCACCCAGTAACAGCCTATAACAGGGGTAATATTGAGGGCTATATATAGCCATATTCTAAATCTTTTCCAACAGTTGCTGGGTGGTGGCAGGACCCAAGGTATAGCCCCCTAAGCCCTAAACCCTAACCCTACTAAAACAATGGGAGGATGCTTGCCATGATCTTTGCCACCACGGACAGGTAACACAATACAGTGTATCCCAAAATTTGGAGGGGGGGGCCGCTTTGGCACCCCTTAAGGATACATAATAGCAGTTGCAATTTTATTTTCCATTAGCCCTATATAATCCTATTGTACTACTATAGGCGTTTCCATGTTCGTTTCCATTATCCCAATATAACCCCAAGCCTACACCCTAAACCCTATATACCCCATCATAATAGTTTCCATTTTCTTTTCCACTATCCCAGTATACTCCCAAGCCTAAACCCTAAACCCTATATACCCATTATAATACTTTCCATTTTCTTTTCCACTATCCAAATATAACCCTATATGAGTTACAGTCTAAACTCCTAAAAAGGGGGTTATATAGGGGATTATATAGGGGACTACTATAGGGGTTACTAAGGGGGATACTAGGAGTTGTACCTATATGAGCCACTGTCGAAACTCCCAGTATCCCCCTTAATAACCCCTAAAATAGTCCCCTATATAATCCCCTATATAACCCCCTTTAAGGAGTTTAGACTATAGCTCAGATTGTGCCTTCGAAGTACAGACGAACAGGCACCCCGAGCGTAGGCCAGATTCTGAACCCCATGGGCATCCAAGACCGCTTTAGGGTTGAAGGGTTTAGGATATAGGGTTTTAAGGTTTAGGGTTTAGGAATGAGGCTACCCTTCTCTTTTCTTAGAAAATGCCCGCAGTTGGGGGCCCAGTTTTCACTGTTTAAGCGGTACTTGGAGCGTCTAGGATCTTGAATCTGAACCCGTATGATGATGTAGTCCAGAATGCATCAGGCTGATGGGGAGGTCGTATCTTGGTTTGTTGTCCTACCTAGTGGTGCTCAACTGAAAGTGGGGAGTGAATATTGGGATTATCAGAGGGGTATACTTGGGGATTGTATAGGGAGTATTCTAGGGGCATATTTGGGGTTGTATAAGGGTTCTTATAATGGTATATGGGGATTATATAGGGATTCTCATATTTGGGGATTACATAAGGATTCTTATAGGGATCTAACCCCCTACTCTCCCTTAAGCACCTGCAAGTTTATCTTCAGCTGGGTGTGTCTCACGAATAAAAAAGGGCCCTCGTGGGCTCGTCGCAGAGAATGTCATATAGTATTTTGGGGGAAGAGGCGTGGGTTTAGGGTTAAGGGTTCAGGGTTTAGGGTTAAGGGTTAGGGGTTTAGGGTTTAGGAGATCCAGCTTTTGGAAGCTACACATGTAGGCCATGCAGTCGCTCTACAGTCTGAATGGATACCTCCACATATTCATGTACCACCATAAGTATCCAAGGACTCAACTCTATGATGGGTTTGTAGGTAACAACTACCATTATTTCCCTGGTTCGTGGTAAGCCCTCAACCCTGGAACCTTTAAACCCCTTAGGCCCCGAATGTTTGGTTGCTTGGGCGAGTCGGGGTAAATTAGGGACTACTTCCACAGACCACCATGAATACTGCAAGCATCTCAAAATTGACCACCAGGCTCCGCCCCCTAAACCCCAAACCCTAAACTGCATGGATCAGCGCAGAACGCACATTTTCCAGAAGAAAGCCGAAGAATGTGCTTGGCGTGTCAGGGAGACTTCGTAAGGACACTTATAGCCGATACCTTCCCAAAATCTGTATTACAATTTAGGAGTTAGGGCTTTAGGAATTAGGGTTTTGGGTTTTGGGTCTTAGGGTTGTAGAATTTAGGGGTTAGGGTTTGTTTTTTTTGTTTGGCGGACCTTTTTCCAGCTGCGTTCAACTAGAATACGATTCCAGTAAGGTCAGGGAAATCCCCATCGGAGGGTTTACGGTTTAGGGTTAGAGGATTTAGGGTTCAGGGCCTAAACCCTAAACCCTAGGGTTTAGGGAGGAGTATCACAGCCCCACGTCCGCAGTCATTGGGCACATGGAACCTTGGGAGTACATAACCCCTACAAGCCATGTAACGACCCCTGTCATCCCCATTAGGTACATAGAATATAGGTGTTAGGATTTAGAGTTCAGGGGTTAGAGTCGCACTCAAGTGGATAGAATATTGGGTAGATGTGTGATCTTATTAGAATATACCCGCAGCCATGTTCTATCTACTTAAGGGGGACTATAAGCTGCTTACTACGTGCCCCTGACCCTCCAAGTGGGCATTTCTCAAAATTGCACGCGTGCCACTAGTGTAGTCTGTCATCATGGATACAGCCCCTCCTTAAAAATCATATCCCTACATAATCCCTAGCTAAACCCTATGTAAACTCTATATGAACCCAACATAACCCCTACATAAACCCTCTATAAACCCTATATATCCCTACATAACCCCTAATTTTGGGAACCCCCATGTTTTTGAGTCGCCTGTCTCGCTGGGAGCGGATGCAGCTAGAGTCAGCTGGGGTCAGTTCCGTGCGTAGCTAGCAGGAACCCCTAAGAATCCAATAGCCCGATGTAAGTACTATGTATAGACTTCGGGGCCCAATGTAGGGATTATGTATAGACATGGAGCCCCAGGGAATTGCAAACTGAACTAGTTGGCGAATCTACGTTTACGTTAGCGCATATATTCCTTTGCCCAAATAGTGGCTTGGGGCAAAAAATCTGAAATACTATAACCTGAATTGCTTTGGCACCTGAAGCCCTACAATTTCGGTGCTTGGAGCCTGATCCTAAGAAATAGGAATCTCTAGGGCGCAGTTTACTTAAATAATGGGTTTAGGGCTAAGGATCAAGGGTTTAGGGTTGGGGGTTTAGGGTTTAGGTTCTAGGTTCTGTATACCCTGCAATTACATAGCCCAGTGCTATACCATTTAGGCAGCTGGGAGCCCTAGCGAATTAACCACTCTGTTCAATAAAACCGCTTTGGGGGAACTTCTGTTCCGAACGAAGTAGTATGTAGTGCGGTTCCATGATGGACACAAAGCCCATATTACCATTTGGGGGACCACTGCGGTTACTACAGGGATATGAGGAGTTTAGACTATGGCTCATATTACCCTAAAGCTCCAAGTACCCAAATATTGGGGCTTCATATTTCCTAACCCTAAACCCTAAACCCCAACCTCTTAACCATTACTTGGGTACATGGACCCTTAGGGGCTAGCTTTGACGTTCCGAGGTTGCACAGATTCAGTAATTGGATGTCGTAGGGTTTAGGGCTTGTATCGGGAGAGTAGTCTCCCTACGTGGCACTTAGGACCCCCACTAAGGGTTAACCCTTGGGTACCTATAATAGGAGTATAATGGAATCCCAACGGGTAAAGGGTCTAAAGTCCAAGCTAAGTCCCAAGGAGTTAGACAGCATATGGCTTTGGGTATAGTATAAGAAGATCCCCTTATACCCCATATTCTATCTACTTAAGGGGGACTGTAACTCGGAACAACCCGTGCTTTTGATAAACGAATTGCAGCAAATCGTGTGACATGGACTGGGAGTGATGCCTGGCCTGCGGTGCGGTACCACAACTACTAAGGCTACAAACCCCAAACCGTAATGGGCCTAAATATTAGGATACCCATTAAAATCCCTATTAAGGGGAGGGGGTTTATTAATCAGGGGTCTACATTACAGCAATTTCCGCATACTTACAGTGGCGCGTAATACTGAAAAGAACCTTGCCCTAAACCCTCAGCCTAAACCCTAAAACTTAAGCCCTAAACCCTAAACCTTACAAGTGTACCCTGACGAGGTAGCAATCCGAAACCCAAACCTTAAACGTTAAACTCTAAACCATGAGGCTTGCGACCCCCAAAAGATTAACGGGCATTAACCACAAAGGGACCACAAAGTGCCAGAAAGCCTGAATCACCCTAAACAAAACACCCTGAATTTTCTAGAGTACTCAACACTCCTGCTAGCGCGAGCAAAGATTTGCTTCGGACAAATATAATTCAGCAATGGGCTGCAATGGGCCGCTTAAACAATGCCTATGTTGGTTGAACCAAGGAAGTTTACATAAACCATAATCTAAACTCCTTAAAGGGAGTTATCTAGGGCAGTACATAGAGGAGTATTATAGGGTCTACTAAGGGGATGCTAGGAGTTTAGACTGCACCTCATAGTTTTCCTCTCTAATACTGCGCTCGAAAGAATGACAGAATCGTTTTCTTTGAGTATCCACGGCCACTCACGTGCGGGCACCGCCATGCCCGCAGTCCTATTGAAGGCTTTTATGGGTATATGGGGGCTACGTGGGCTCATGTAGGGGAAGTTCTTCAGATCAGGTGGAGAGATCTTAGTAACATCCGGAGACTATGTGGGAATTGCCAGGGTTCCATCTCAAGATAGGATGATGACGGGAAATCCAACCACCGCAAGCGTGCATGAGCCCTCACCGGTTTCAGTCGGGAGGGACACAGCCTTCCGTCAGCAAAGTACCCATGATGATGTACCACAACTCCCAAGCCACGATACATAAACTCTAAGATGTCGTGGATTCTGGTTAAACCCTACTCCATGCCTTACAGAGGAATTGCAAATATATGCCTGTGCAGCAGCAACCTTACATGTCACAGCATATGAGCGGGCGGCTAAATTCA
>CAJNIZ010044036.1:30560-48099 GCA_905231905.1 Symbiodinium pilosum
CAGCAACCAGAGGGTGAAAAGGGGCAAGAACTTCTGAGCTGTAGAAGTGATGTCCAGGTCATCCTCCGCTCAGCATTTTCTCCCAGCCCGCCCACCCGTGAGGGGCTCTTTTGATCTTCGCTGAGGAAAGCTTTCCTCTTCAGCATGGACCGCGCCTGGACACAGCAACCAGAGGGTGAAAAGGGGCGAGAACTTCTATTTAGGGATGTGGCAGAGACCATGGAATGGATAATCACATGGCGCATGTCGCATGGAAACAGCATGGAAAATGATATGGAAACCCAGGGTTATACGGGTCATGTAACGTAGCTGTGGTTGGCAGGGAATGAACATGGAAACTGCCATATCGGGCCTTATCTAGGGGCTGCTATATGGAACCGTTCCTTAATTTTTTGATAATTTGAGGTAAGGTGAAGGAAGCCAGTGAACGTCTCAGATCATGGTCATAAACCACACACCCTACACCCCAAACCTTAAACTTTTAAACCCCGAGCCCTAAACCCGCCACCCCAAGCCCTAAACCCCAAACTTTAAACCCTGAACCCTGAACTTCTAAATCCAAAGCCGGCCTAAGCCAGGCAAGTCCCCAAGCGACACCGTATTTTCAGCTGCTGGAATCGCAGCCGCAGAGCATTCAGGACAACGCTACGTCATGCAGGGGGTTTCTAGCTGCCATGCACTGTATGGCACCTAGAAAACAACGGATATCCAGGGGTAATATAGGGGGAGAATAACAAAAGTAATGATCATAACATGTGTGATATTCTTAATCAGAGTCAGAACAGTAATAATTGTCAAGAATCGTAATAATAGCAACATGAGTAGTAATAATAGCAATAAACATAATCGTACTTTTAATAGTAACCAACTTGCGCACATTTGCTGCAAAAGGAAGCCGCTGCTGGGGCAACTCCTGCTGCAGCACTGCCGCTCACGAGGCTCAGAGAGGCCGGATTTTGAAAAGGGTTCAGGGTTTAGGGCACAATAATCGTAATAACGGTAACAAATAGTAACAAGGGAAAACATGGGATGCCAACTTCACCCTGCACCCTGCCATCTGTCTAAACGCTAAACCCCAAACCTCAAACCCTACAGTCCCCCTTAAGTAGATAGAATGTGGCTTTGAGTATATTATAATTCGATCCTCATATACCCCATATTCTATCTACTTGAGGGGGACTATAAATCCTAAACCCTAAACCCGATAAACCCTAAAACCCTAAACCCTAAACCCTAAAACGCAGGTCCAACTTCCAGCAGCAACTTGCATGAGCCTGATCTTCTCGGGCGAAGAAGGCGTCATTTCTCAACTGCTGAGGTTTTCGCATTACCCAGGTTAGGGTTTTAAGTTTAGATTTTTGGGGTTTAGGGTTTAGGGTTCAGGATTTAGGGTTTTGGGATTTAGGGATTTTAGTGGTTTAGGGTTTAGGGTTCAGGATTTAGGGTTTAGGGTTTGGGATTTAGGGTGTAGGGTTTTGGAGGAAAAGCCCAAAATTGGTGTTGCAAGACTAGAGTCCCCTTCAAGCGGGGGTCCAAGTTGGCTTCCATGTTAGTTTGGGTAAGGGTAAGTTCATTATTACGACTACTTGGAGGGTCAGGGGGACTTAGTAAGTAGGTTAATAGGGGGGATAATTAGGGTTACTATATGGGTTATTGGGGTTATTAACCTACTTACTAAGTCCCCCTGACCCTCCAAGTAGTATCATTCTTACATTACGAAACCCTAAACCCTAAACCCTAAACCCTACCTCATTAGACGCTAAAGCCCTAGACCATAAACCGCGTTTGTTGGCTGCTTGCAGGACAAGCTGGGTCTGGCTGCCTCCGGCACCTGGGCAGTCTATCAAATTCCGCGGTTTAGGGTTCTAGGGTTCTGGGGTTCTAGGGTTCTAGAGTTCTAGGGTTCTAGGGTTCTAGGGTGCAGGGGATAGGGTTTAGGGTTTAGGGTTTAGGGCATGGTTTATGGTTCGGTTTTTGTTTTTTTGTTGTACTTGGGTCCCGAAAAACCATCATAATCCCAGTTTCCACTTCATTTTCCATTTTCTTTTCCCATTTTCCAGTATTCTATATAACATTCTAATAGGAAGCCCTGTCGTCGTCACACTCCCTTTTCCGTATTTTTTATTCATGTTTCTGTTTTGTCACATTTATTTCCTGCGATTGCCTTTGCCGCGGCTAGTGCTCCTGCTACCGCGCGACAGGTAACACACAGCCCCCGAAATTTTGCTTGAGTGCTTGAAAACGACGATGTTCTTTTTGTTGGTGCTTCGTGCAGCTGCAGCCTCCACTGAGGTATTTTGTGGAGTTCGACTGCCCATCTCATGCTTTTCGCTTTCGCTTGGCCCCAGACTCAAGCAAAACTCAACTGAGCCATAGTCTAAACTCCTCAAAGGGGGGTTATATGGGGGATTATATAGGGAACTACTATAGGGGTTATTAAGGGGGATACTAGGAGTTCTGACAGTAGCTCAACTGGCTCTGCATGAGGATCTGTAACAGAAGCTGTTGCCGATGTTGCTATGGCGAGGTCTTGGAAAGTTGGTGGGCAACCGAACCCATTCGTGCTCACGGCTTGGCTGTGACAATCATTCATCTTACCAGTGGTTTGTATATATATATATATAGATTTCTATTTCTATTCGTATATAGGCTAGGGATCATATAGCAATAATGGAAAAGAAAGTTAAGATGGGACCTACCATTCAGGGCTTAGGGCTTACGGCTTAGGTATAGTATGCCTAACTCTGCAGAACTCATCGGCAAAAAACATGGAACATTAAATGGAAACAAGATGTATTTTGGGCTGTATAGGTATTCAATATATGTATTGTTGGGGATGATGTAGAGACTACTATGGGGATCCATCCCCATATGGTGGATGGAGGAGATCTTGCAGAACCTAGGATCCCCCAAATAATGTAATTGTATAAGCTATATAGGTTGGGTACTGCCCCCACCCAGTAACAGTTGGATAATAAGTATAATATGTTTATATATAGCCCTNNGGGGCAGTACCCAATATATAGGGTGGTGCAAGATGTCCTCCATCCACGGTAACCTAGTAACCGCCAGTAAGTAAACCCCAGACTCGAAACCCTAAGATGTAAGAGCCTGGCGCTGAGGAGCCCATACCGGTGGTTGCATATATGGGAGCTGCAGGCGCAGGAGAACAATCACTCATGAAGTACACAGGGTTTGGAGCTTAGGGTTTAGGGTGAAGGTGTTTTCTTCTTGAGTGTATCTAGGGGTCCTGAGGAATATTGAATATTGGTGAGTTCATATACTTGGTGTCCAAGTTGGGGACCTTAAATTCAGATCCCGTTATATATATATATAGCTAGAGACAAAATAGCTTCACAAGAGACACCCCATATTGTCCTTCATAGAAAATAATCCACAATCCTTTCATTGCGTGCACTAGGGCTTTCTTGATTTCAATTCCGCGTCATGACTGTAGTTTGAACTGAATCATAACGGCAGTAGGGGACTTATGGAGATTGTAATTGGATCATAAGTACAGATAAGTTGGGCCATCTCCCTGATAGTAACAGTTCCCACACTACGTGATAGGAATCGTTTGGCGCCTTCGTTAAACTTCTTTCAGGACAGTAACTGCGAGGGGGGCTGGCCGAAGAGATGAGTATAGTCCCCCTTAAGTAGATAGAATATGGGGCTATATAGGTAGAATATTAGGGTTACATAGGGGTTATATTGGGATAATGGAAAAGAATATGGAAGCTACTCTTCAAATTGGGCTTAGAGTTTAGGGTCTATAGTTCCTCTTAAGTAGATAGAATATGGGATTCTATGGGGATCTTATTATAATATACACAAAACAAAATTCTATCTACTTAAGGAGGACTATAACCCCTAAACCCTAAACCCTAAATAGTAGTTTCCATTTTCTTTTCCATTATCCCCATATAATCCCTATATAACCCCTTTAAAGGGACCCATATTCTACAGTATGCAGACCAGGACTGGGCTGCCGGTCGGATGAGGAAGAAGATGGCTGGAGTCCAAATGCCCTTCCACCAGTAGGAAGTCCTTCACCACTTGAGCTATAGTCTGAACTCCCCTCCTTAAAGGGGGATTATTTAGGGGGTAATATAGGGGACTACTATAGGGCTTACTAAGGGGGATACTAGGAGTTTAGACAGTTGCTCACTTAGGAATATAGTGACCGTAAACCCTAAGACCTCACTCAGCCCTAAGCCCTAAACCCTAAACCCCAGACCCTAAATCATAAATACCACCAACATATGGCAACTCCTAGGGTATACGGTGCTGCAAGATTTTCTCCATCCACCGGGCCGCTGGTTACTAGAGGGGTTCGGGGGAGTTAGTAACTAGTTTATAAAACGAGATATATAGGGTTTAGGGGTTGTTATGAAGTTTTTCTTGGGTGTTATGGAATAGGGGTTACAAGTACATGAAGTAAGCACATGACTGCAAGTGCGAGGCAATGATGGAATGAACAAAGACATGGAAGCTATTGAATTTTCAGGCTTCAGGGCTTGGGTGTTTAGAGGCAATAAAGGCGTGGCGGGAGAGGGATCCATTTCTTCATTCCCGACCAACCACTAGTAAGTTCAAGTGATGGCCGGCATTTGGGAATGTCTGAGGCTGGAGAAATCTTTCTCCACCGCTGACACGGCAGGCGAGCTCTTCAATACTGCCCTCGATACTAAGAATATTTTGGTAACCTTTAACCTCGATAGCAAGGACCGTACGAGTTACGAATAGAATGTGACTCATGTAGGGTCTTCACTATAGGGGTTAAGACTCCCCTTACTACCTGAGACTCCCAAGTCAACCATTGTACAATCCCTATAGAACATTATAGCTTAGTTCCCATTTAATTTTCAAGTCTTCTCCATTTGATTCCCATTGTTGTGAGCATTCAAGCCCTAAACCCTATATAACCCCGTAAAAAACCCTTTATCACCCTTATATACCCATGTATATATATATATATATGTATAAACCATATATATATATATGTGTATATATATATAATCCACATATATAAACCCTATAAAAACCCTATATAAACCCCAAACCCTATATAAACCCTAAATCCTAAACCCTAAACCCAAAACCCAAACCCTATATAAACCCTTACGGTAGGTCCTAGAGCTCCGGCTGGGTGGTCTTTGGGCCGACGTGCGCCGACGCCTTGAAGTCAGGAGCTCAACTACCCGGAGGTTTCATGGTGATCAGAAGTTTAGGGTTTAGGGGTTTAGGGTTTGGGAGTCTAGGGTTTAGTGTTCAGGGTGTAGGGTGTAGGGTTTAGGGGTTAAGGGTTTAGGGTTTAAGGTTTAGGCTTTACTTCAGGTTTAGGGTTTCAGTTTTTCAAGGTCTGGCCTTAAGGTTTAGGGTTTAGGGGTTAAGTTTTGGAGATTAGGGTTTAGGCTGGGTGAGGTAGGGGTATATAGGGGTACGGTATATAGGGTTTAGGGTATGGCTGTAATCGAGGTTGTAGCCACGTTATACCTGGGTTTGAAGTACACTGCGGAAAAGAGTTTTGTAGTCCCCTCCCCTTACTATACCTTCCCACCCCCCAGAAACTCCTTCTCTCTATGGCATTATATTGGGGGTCTTATGGTTAGGGGGCGGAGGGTATGCTGAGGGGGAGTGGACGACTGTAGCCGCACTAGCAAGCCAGTGTCTGCGATGATATGCTGATGCCTCGGCCCAGGCATCATGACCGATTTTCCTGAGTCACGCCAATATGACCAACGCAGAGAAAGAGCCTTAATTACAGCACTGCCTGAACTCCTAAACCTAAAACCCTAAACCCCATACCCCAAACCCTAAATCTTAAACCCTAAACCCTAAGCTCCAAACCCTAAACCCCAGCACCCTAGATCCTACACCCTAAACCGTGTGGTACCATCTGCAGATCCAAGAAACCCTTCTCTCCAAACACTAGACCATATGCATCCCACTATATCCTTACACAACCACCCAATATAGTCCCCCTTAAGCAGATAGAATATAAGGGTTATATAGGAGTTATATTGTGATAATGGAAAAGAAAACGGAAACTACTATTTATATAGCGTTAAGGGTTTAGGGTGTATAGTCCATGTTAAGTAGAAAGAATATGGTGTATATGGGGATCTAGTAATACCCAAAGCCATAGTCTATCTACTTAAGGGGGACTACATCTCTACGTATCTCTCCATGTCGCTACATATCCCACGATACCCATACATATCCCATTATTTCCCTACATATCCTTCTATGTCGGTACATATCCCACTATATCCCTAGATATCCCGCTAAATCCCAACATATCCTCCTATATCCCTACATAACCCTAAACCCCAAAGCCCAAACCAGAACCTCCTATATCCCGACATATCCCACTTCATCTCCAATACACTCCCCCAAACTAAAATGGAAACCCATACAGTCCCCTTTTAAAAGGGCTGTAGTATTTATAGAGCCCTTTTTGGGTTTCCATGTTAGTTTCCGGGAGGGTAACCCCTATATAATTCTATATAGCCCTATATAACCCCAAATAACCCTACATAGCCCCTATATAGCCCCTATACCCTAAACCCTAAAACCTAAACCCCTAAACCCTACATAGCCCCCATATAGTCCCTATAAAGCCCCAATATAGCCCAATAGTTCCTTGAACTCTAAACCCTAAACCCTAAACCCTAAAACCTAAACCCCTAAACCCTAAACCCTACATAGCCCCCATATAGTCCCTATAAAGCCCCAATAAATAAGGGGACCCAATATAGACCCCAAAATACTATAGTCCTTAATATGGATAACCCAAAAAGGTACCCCTAATTTTGGGAAACCCCCATATCCTGAAAGAGATCTCTGCGATGGTCCCTGAGCAGCCTCGGCCTGTACAAAGCCGGTCGATCGGTTCCCCCCTAAATTATACACATCCCCGAATATATACATATATATATATATATAAGGTTTAGGGTTTAGGGTATATCCTCCAAAATGTACCCTATTTGATATAGCAGTTTCTATTTTGTTTTTCCATTATCCCTATGTAACAGGGGGACCTAGGGGTCTAGTATAGGGGGGGTAGTAGGGGAACCCATGAAGATTGGCCTCCGGGGACTGCGAAGGGTGCTGTGACAACCTGGAGCACTGTAGGGGCCTCAAACAAGTATATAAGCAAACAGGATGCAGGCTTTAGGATTTGGGGCTTAGGTACTTAGTATGCAGGGGGTTTCAGAGAGGAGACTCAAATTGGAAAAGAACATGGTAAATGCGATGGAAACTGGTTTTTAGGGGTTCATGGGGACTACTACCAACATTATGTTTCTAGACTTGTTCTTTAGGCCCCTACAGTAGCTACAGCCAGCTGTGACACTTGGTTGCAGCTGGTAAGTCTATGGGATGAAGAAATTGTGTGTTGAAAGGACTTTGTAAGTCCAGTGGCTCATATTATCCCTATATGAAATGTCCCTCATGTGTTGCTTGTGGACGGACCAGTGTTATCTTAGTGCCGAGCGGGCCTGCATCTTCGGAATTTGGCTTCAGGGCCAAGGGGATGCAGAAGCCTCCAGGCACCATAGCTGAGTAGCCCCTGTAGTAACTAGGAAACGGGCGTGCTTAGCGCCAGCTGCAAAAGACAATGATAAAAGTGGACCATGGAAAGACGCCACTACCGTGCGATGATTTTGGAATATATAATACCGTATCACATTATGTGTTACCATATTGTGCTTCACCATATCATATCATGCATGCCCAAGTTCAGGCCGCGCGCAGAACAGGAATGCCGCTCGCTGGCAGCGATTGGCCTCAAACACATGAACAGCATGTAACTTGTACATGATGCCAGGCCTCCTTTTGTAGTGGCATACGTGCTCCGTGATAAGCTCCCGGAACAAGGACTGTAAGGACGTCTAGGGTACGAGGCTGTTCCGTGAAGTTTGTGCAAGATGGCGACGTTCGTGCAGACTTCCCTGAGCCATCCCGCACAGGAGGCGTTGGCAGATGTTCGAGTTTCCCACAAGTAACTTGTATGTATGTATATATATATATGGCTATGTTGGGGTTGGGGTTTGGAGGGACATTACCCAAGTAGTGGAGAGTCAAACGGAAACGAACGTGGGAAATGAAATGGAATCTGGGGCTATATAGGGGAGAGTATTATATGCACTATCCTTAACATTTCCCACATATCTGCGGGGCCCACACTTGAAAAATGCCGATGCACTTGGAAGTTGGGTAACTATGACGAGGTTTCAATTGAACTTACAACCCACTGAAGCACCCCCTTTAGTGTTTAGGGGTTTACGGTTTAGGGGTTAAGGGTCCCCAAACGTCGTCAAATTGATTTCTCACTACAAGTATAGTCAAGTTATACGTGACCCGGTCCTAAACCCTAAAAGGTAGCTTCAATCTTCTTTTCCCTTCCTATCATCCCTATATAACCCCAGTCGTAGCCTAGAAGTTGAATCCTGACCATAAAGTGTCTCAGTTTCCATTTGATGTTCTTGTCCATCTGATTCTCCAGTCTTGGGGTAGTATATCCCTAAACACATATACCCCTTTGGGTTCTAGGTACCCTGACCTGCACGTAGGTATTGGCTTGGATCGATTTCGCTGTGGCCCCCAAACCCTAGACCCTAAACCCTAAACCCCAAACCGTAAACTTCAAACCCTAAACCACAAACCCTAAACCACAAACCCTAAACCCAAACCGTAAATCCACACCCCTAAACCCCAAACCCTAAATCCGACACCCCAAACGCCAAACCCTACACCCTAAACCCCAAATCCCAAACTCTAAACCCCAAATCCAAAACCCTAAGCCCAAAAACCCTAGACACCAAATCCTAAACCCTAAACCCCACTGCCAGGTCAGGTCCTGGGCCTCATCGACACCACCGTCTCTTCCTGGTGTTTCTAGGCCGGGTGCCAGACTTGGGCTAAGGGGTTTTAGGCTTAGCTTTCAGGGCTTAGGGTCTAGCGTTGAGGGTTTAGGGCTTAGGGTTTAGGGTTTGGGGTTTAGGGTTTAGGGCTTAGGGTTGAGGGTTTAGGGTTCAGGGCCTAGGGTTGAGGGTCGGGGGTCTTGGCCCCTCAAATCCTAGACCCCTAAATCCTAAACCCTCAGCCCTAAACCCTAAACCCCTAAACCCCGAACCGCTCAACCCTACATCCCTAAACCCCTAAACCCTAAAGCCCTAGACCCTAAACCCCTAAACCCCTAAACCCCAAACCCCTCAACCCTAAATCCCTAAACCCCTAAACCCCCTCAACTATAAACCCCTAAACCCCCAATCCCTAAACCCTAAATCCTAAACCCTTTTGGAATTGAAAGGCCTGGTCCGTGGCGACGTCAACATCGTAGTTGCGCAGGCACTGACTACGGCAGACCCTGTGTTTCAGGGATGTTTCGGTTTAGGGCTTTAGGGTTTAGGGCTTAGGGTTTAGGATTTAGGTTGCAGGGTTCAGGATGTAGGCTTTAGGATTTAGGACTGACTTAGGATTTAGGGTTAACAGATTTGGCCCAGGTACGTATAAGAGATTGTAAAATGTAGGGCTTATATAGGGTTTATGTAGAGGTATATACTGGAGGATTTAAGGTAATTAGGCCCTTTGCACAGATTCGCCGAACTAGGGTTGAGTGGTATATGCAGGGATATATACAGGGATACTGGAGAAGAAAATGGAAGCTACGTCTTAGAGTTTAGGGTTTAGGGATACTACGGAGCTTCAAAAGGAAAAGAATATGGAGGATGAAATGGAAACTAGGTTTAAACAGGGATGATATCGGGGGTTACGTACTCACCCCCCCAGAAAGGGTTTATACAGAGCTAGCTAGGCTTTAGGATCAATATAGCCGAATACCTAGCATTTGTAGCCCAAAAATAACTGGAGTTTTCTCAAAACCCCAAATCCCCAAACCCTAAGTCCTAAGCCCTAAACCCTACACTAGTAAACCTAGCCTCTTTGAATCCGGGCAAGGAAGGGAAGAGATTCCTAGAATCCCGCATGGTCACTACAGATCCCAGAGTTTCAAGGTTTAGGGTTCGGGGGTATTGGGGTAATATTGGGGTTATTATATAAGGATCATGGAAAAGAAAATGAAAACTACTATAGTATATTGGGGTCATATAGGGTCTAGGGCTGCGAAGAACCCCTGAACCCTAGACACTACACCCTAAACGCCATGAAAGACACACCTTTTTGCGTTTAGAGCTGCCCTTAGGGGGTCCTTTAAAGGAGCGCCTAGCAGCCCCTAATGTTTTTGGCAGAAGCTTAAACTCTACATCCTATATGGGAGGTTCCCAAAAATAGGGTGTCCCCCTTTTTTTGGTTTCAGGATTGTCCTATCGTGGTCGTCTATATTGGGGTCCCCTCCACTTGTGCAAACCTGAAGCCCTAATACCCGAAGCCAACACCCTAACCCCTAAACCCTCAACCCTAAACCCCTAAACCCTGAACCCCTAAAACCCTTAACCCCCTAAACCCCCTAAACCCTAAACCCTAAACCCTGAACCCCTAAAACCCTAAACCCCCTACCGCTTTTTGGAACACCTGAGCAGTATTTTATTTGGGGATACTATGGTACCCAAAAAAGAGTAAGACTATATCATCCTTTTGGGTTGTAGTATTGTATATAAGGAAAATAATCTTACTAGGTTTAACCACCAAAAAAAAGCTACCCCAATGTATACCCTATAATCCCAATATAACCCATTGTAGTAGCTTCCATTTTCTTTTCCATTATCCCAATATATAACCCCAATATAAACCCTGTATAATCCCCTATAATCCCAGTTTCCATTTCATTTTCCTTTTTCTTTTCCATTTGATTCTCCATTATAGGGGGATAATAACCCAACGAGGTTTAACCAAACCCTAAACCCTAAACCCTAAACCCTTAACCACAAAAAAAAAAACACTTCTCACCTTGCAGGCTCTGTAAGTTCCTGGGCTCCAGTTGGAGTCGCTCTGTTGGTTTCTTTGCGGCGCTGTAGCGCTGCCCTTGGCCGAAGTGGAAGTTGCTAGGGTTTAGGGTTGAAGGTTTAGGGTTTAGTGTTTAGGGTTTAGGGTTTAAGGTTTAGGGTTTAGGGGTTTGGGGTTTAGGGTTTAGGGTTTAGGGTTTAGGGTTTCGGGTTTAGGGAACTATTGGGCTATATTGGGGCTTTATAGGGACTACATGGGGGCTATGTAGGGTTTAGGGGTTTAGGGGTTTAGGTTTTAGGGTTGAGGGTATAGGGGCTATATAGGGGCTATGTAGGGTTCTATGGGGTTATATAGGGCCATATTGGGGTTATATAGAATCATATAGGGGTTATGTAGGGATTGCATTTTATGGGGATCCAGCGGTGTTCTACAGGGGCTAGAAGGGGATCCTGTGGAGGGATTCCACCATAATGACCCTCTTTTTTGTTGGGTTTAGGGTTTAGGGTTTGGGGTTTAGGATGCCCCCAAATAGGACCATAGTTTTCACAACGCCCTATATCGTCCTCATCGGGGACCCCCCATGGTACGCGAAACGCCTGGGGTTCCCCAAGGACCTCCATTTTGATATTCCCCATCAGTGTTTCCTCACCTGTTTTCCCACGAGGGTTTTTACTGGCATGCTGCCTTCCCTGAACCCTAAACCCCAAACCCTAATCCGAAACCCTAAACCCTAAACCCCAAATAGTAGTTTCCATTGATTTTCCATTATCCCAATACAACCCGTACATAACCCCTGTATAACCATATATAATCCCTATAACCCCTATAGTTTTCATTTTCTTTTCCATTATCCCAAAATAACCCCAAAATAATCCCTATACATACAAAATTACAATATAGTAGCTTCCATTTTATTTTCCATTATCCCAATATATCCCCAATATATACCCTAATATGTTCCCTAAGCTGTGCCGCCAGACTCCACCATCTCCCCGAAGCGGCGTCGGCGACTAGCAGCCTTGGCAGCACACTCAGCCTTCTCCTGCCTCAAGAGGAGGCTTCCATAGGGTTTAGGGATCTGGGTTTAGGGTTTAGGGTTTAAGTAGGGCGCTGTAGTATACCCCCCTCCAACATACTAGATTCTGTGAAAAGGTACCCTCAAGGCAAGACCTATGCTCAGCACGTCCTATTCATTCCTGCTCTTGGCGCTTTTCATGATCGCAAGACATGCAGTGAACCAATGCATTGCTTGGCCGATAGCCAGGCAAAGCTATATTGAGTTAGCAGCTCACGCAGTCTGCAAGGCAATAGATCGATATCCAGTTTTCCCCCCCTATGTGGGAGTCCCTATAGCAGGGACTATAGTGTATCGGGGTCTACATTGAGGGCCCCCCCTGGCTGGATATCCCCATATCGTGGGTTGGGCCACAGGCACTTGTTGTGCGACTTCCCTGTTGCGAACTGTCAGGTGCTAGCCGCTGGCGATGCAGATGTGATGTTGCAGGATTGCAGGGATATTTTGTGTCTCGTGTATGGGGGTTTCATAAACTGAAGGGTCCCCTTTGTGGGGCCCCCATAATCAGGATTATAGAGTTTGGGGGTCTATATTGGAGTTCCCCTCTTCACGGCAATTACCGTTTGGGTTTCCCTCTTAAAGGACGTATGATGCTCTGAGCCCACGCAGATCCACGCAGTTCTCATCTGGACAGGATGAACTTCAGCAGAAGGTACCTTCTCTACCGAAGGGCACACCAGTGAAGGCACGCATGCTTTACGTCATGGGCACAGAGGGATCACTTCATGTGAGGGTTTCCACTCTATGAGATCACTCCCGTTTCAATGCAGCTGGCTCGAAGTACAGTGATGATCAGAAGCACACATGTGGCCATAGGAGCGCAGAGCATTTCAGTCACACTGCAGTGCATACTTGAGGAACAGAGACAGGGAACACACCAACAGACAAGACCGAGTTTGGAATGAGTTAGCCTGCGCGGTCGTGATTCAAGTCGAGTGCGCCAGAAGAACAAGTTCTTCTGCAAGGCAGCTCGGCAGAACATTGCAACCTCCCCCCTGGTTTAGGGATGATGGAAAATGAAACGGACACTCGTATATTATAATAGAATATATGTATATATATCTTGGGGTTATGTAGGGATAATGAAAAAGAACATGGAAACTATCATCATGGGGTTAAAGGAGCTATAGTCTAAACTCCTTAAAGGTGGCTATATAGGAGATTATATAGGGGACTACTATTGGGCTTATTAAGGGGGATACTAGGAGTGTAGACCCTAAACCCTAAACCTTAAATCTTAAACCCTAAATCCTAAATCCTAGACCCTAAACCTTATAACAACGGTTATTAAGGGGGCTACTAGGAGTTTAGACTATGGCTCATATAGGGTTTGGGGGTTTCTTTGTAGCATTGTAGAGCCTAGCACTTCTAAGACGCTACAACAGTTTTTACAGCCTTATATAACCCCAATATGACTGGTAGTTTCCATTTTCCATATATCCTAATAAAATGTGG
Organism: Symbiodinium pilosum; assembly: GCA_905231905.1. Classification (NCBI taxonomy): domain Eukaryota; class Dinophyceae; order Suessiales; family Symbiodiniaceae; genus Symbiodinium; species Symbiodinium pilosum. Next base: position 43,999 of record CAJNIZ010044036.1, read on the forward strand.
TAGTTTCCATTTTCCTTTCCATTATCCCTATATAACCTCATTTTCTACCCTATTACAATCTACGAGTTTCCACTTGCTGCTTCCTCCTCCTCCTCCTGGCCTCCCTATTGATGTAATGGCGATTTTGCACTGACGGAATTCGTAAGAATCAGTCTTTGCGTGAGAGGTATGTCCCTCTTCGACTACGTTTGGAAACCGAAGACCGTTGAAGATAGCATCGATGCGGGGGTTCATCCCGCAGTTGCCGCGCTGCGTAGACAGGAAGCAGACAAGCAGCGAACAGTAAACGATGCTTACCTGCAAGCGGGCGGCTGAAATTTAGGGATACCATTTCGGAGGTCCCTATATCATGGATTATAGTATATTGGGGTTTCCCAAAGTTATGGTAGCCATCAAGTAAGGATTTATCAAAATGAGGGTCTCCTAGGAAGTTTCCGGGTGCGTAAAGGTTTTCTGGACTTCACAGGTGTCCCGGTTTAGGTCTTAGGGATTTTGATGCATTCCCAGAGGGTCCTAAACCCTAAACCCTAAAACCCTAAACCTTAAGTTCCTAACACCTAAATTCCCAGCTGAGGATGCAATTGTGGGGAAGAGATGGCATGGCCAGTCCAGAAGCTGGGTTGCTGTTAAGGAACTTGAAGTAAGTTTCCATAATATAGGGCTTGGGGCTTAGGGTTTGGGTTTTAGGGTTCAGGGTTCAGGTTACCATGATAGGGGTATATAGTAAACCATGGGATTTCATTACTATAGTAGCTTAGCTTAGGTTCCTTCACAGCAACCCAGGAAATGCTCCTGACGTGGACATCAACAAGTTGAGTACCATGGACTCCACCTTCGACCCTTCGCGGCTTGGGCAAGAATGGTCATCTCCCGAAATCTCAGCCTCACAATCCCTCATACAGACCTGGAGAATCCCCTTTTTATTTCTCTCCCCAAGTATACCCTTTGTGTTCCGAAATTCCCAACTGAGCCCTACTCGGAGGGTCACGGTGACTAGGTGAGTATACTTATAAACCCTATAAGCCGTATACTAGCCTCAGTGGCCCCTATCAATAAGCTAGTTACCAAGCCCCCTGACCCTCCAAGTAGGGGGTTTAGGGAGTAAAACGTTGGCAAAATCATGAGCCCTCTTCTTTGCCCTTACTGGACCCAGTGACGGCATTGCTTGGCCGAATCGGGCATTAGGTCAATCCCCTCTGTAGTACTAGCTCCTTAATATGGAGTTATTAGGGCCTTAATTTACTTACAAGAGTCCCTTGTGGTACCCATTACTGAGTGCAGGATTGAACCAAATCAGGCAGTTCTTCAAGCAATCCAAGAAGCTTGGCGTCCACCCGCTGGACTTCATGGAGAAAAAAGTGACGGAACCGTCCATTCCTGGTGCTGGGAGCAGCAAGGACAGACCATCCCAGCTTGCCCGAGCATTGGGCAATTTGGAGTCTTTGTGCCCAGGACAAGAAGAAAGACAAGAAGAAGGAGAAGAAGGACAAGAAAAAGAAGAAGGACAAAAAAAAGAAGAAGGACAAGAAAAAGAAAAAGAAGCATCTCGGCAGTCCTATCAGACACAGCCCGCTTTGTCGAGCCGATGTTGCAGATGAGATGTACAGAGAATAGTTAGTTTTTCAAAGTAGGGGGACATGGGAATCCTCATTATGGGCACCCCGAGAAACGGCACCATCATTGCGGGGAAACCTCGAGTTGTGTCTGCAATGAGGAAGGGATCGTCGTCCTCGTCCTCCTCAAGCTCATCGTCTGGCTCTTCAAACAAAAAGAGGAAGGCTGAGGAGGATACTTGTTTCATAGCGTTGTCTGGTACATGTGGACCACATTCATTATTGGCTATTAATGGGTAATTTTTAGTAGTACGACTAACGACATGGTGATTATGGTGCTAAATTCGTATTGTAAAGGCAATTTTTTGGCTGTTGTGATTATTGTTCTCCACTAGTTTTACTACCATTTTTATTCTTCTTATTTTATCCAGATCAGGAGCTGCAGCAGTACCAGATGCGAATAGCGGAGGCGGATGCTGAAGTCTTGCTTCAAGCAGCTGTGGCTTTGGGTAGTTTCTGATCTCATGTTTGGGGGTTCAGGGTGTATCTCAAGATTGCCTTCGTAGAATCCCGAGTACAGCAAGGACCCCCCGTAATCGCTGCGTATCCCCCTTCATGGTTGTTTTACACAATAACCCATATGTCATCCCTAATGAGGACACCCTTCATCCCACCGTCATCCATACATATCCCTGGGGTGCCTGGGACGGGCCCCTCTGTTTTCGAGAAAATGCCAAATACCGTTCACGTATTTCAAGGCCCCCTTCCTCACAGATTTCATTTAATTGCCATTTTATTTTCCGTTTGATTGTCCATCATTGGGCCCTAGATCCCTGTAGTAGAATATCCTTTTTTACCACTATAGAACGCCTATAGAATCCTGACAGAATCCCCATGTAGCTCTAAGCCCTAATTTTCAGAACCCCTAAACCTAAAACCCTAAACCCTAAACTCTAAACCCCAAACTCTAAACCCTAAATCCTAAACCCTAAACCCCCCTTATTTCAGGCCCGGCAGAAGCAGCAAGCCCTGGCGGAGTTGGAGCAGATGAAGGCCAGCATGATAACAGATAGGGTCATAATCCCTTAGGGTTTAAGCTTTAGGGTTTAGGGTTTAGGGTTTAGGGTTTAAGGTTTAGGGTTTAGGGTTTGGGGCTTAGGGTTTTGGGTATCTATCGGGGCATAGGTTTAGGGTATTTCAGGGTCTATGGCATAGGGAAGAATGGAAAGGTACATAGGGCTATATGGGGCTCAGGGTTTAGGGAAGAATGGGAAAGGCAGTGGAAACTACTGCATACATCGGGGTTAAAGGATCCCCTCCTATTCGAAGGCGCACACACACACACCTGATAGTAGACAATCCAATTCTAATATAACACACCGGGAAGAGTTCATAGTAGGGGAGGGGGTGGGGGGTTCAATATTAGGAGCAATAACATCCTCCTAAAGGGACACATAGACCTCTCTATGTTTAGATTTTAAACCCCTAAACCCCTAAAACCCCTAAAACCCCTAAAACCCCTAAACCCTAAACCCTAAACGATTTTATGGGGACCGTCTAGAAACTGGCAGTTTGTAATTCGGAGCCTAAAATCCCCTGCTGTGAAGGCTCAGAGGAGGGCCGAAAAGGAAGCTGCTGCCAGGGCCTCGCAGCAACGCATGACCCCCATGAGGCCTCCCGAGTTTAGGGTTTAGGGTTTAGGGGCTAGGGGTTAGGGTTTAGGGTTTTGCTTTTTTAGGGTTCAGGGTTTAGGGCTCAGGGTTTCGAGGTTCAAGGTTTAACAGGGTTCAGGGTTTTGGCATTTCGAGAAAATTCCCATATATTACTCCATGAGGCTTTTTGGGGGTGCATTGAGGATTAGGGATTGAGGGTTTGGGGTTTGGATTGAGGGCCCTAACCCTAAACCATAAACTCTAGGGTTTAGGGCTTTGGGTTCCTGGACGTTTAGGATCTGGATTTTTGGTATAAGGGTGTGTGGTTCCGGGATGATGAGCCTGGAGCTCAGGTATACAAGGGTGCAGGTTCCGGGGCATTCAGCGTCTAGGGTTTAGGGTTTAGGGTAGGGTCAATGGGTGGGGGTAAGGAAAGTCAGGCCTGAGAGACCGTGCAGCATGCTTGCTCGGGATTCGTGTTGCAGGAGGTGTCTTGCTCAGTTGCGAGGACCTGCACCAAGGCTTCATGAGTTGTCAACGTTGAGGAATACAGTAGTAATCGTAGTAGCAACAGCAATAATTCTATTTCTGAACAGAGTGGTCATAACAACAATAGTAGTGGAGAATCAACTGCAAAAGAGCTACATCGACAGCGACATGACGATCTGAACGCAGAATTTTGGGTTGGAAGGCGATAGGCCACTCAACAAAGTCCAATGTGCAAGCCCCATACATATTCTTTGACTAAAGAGTGTACCTCATATTCAGAAACCATGAACACCCTAAACCCTAAACCCTAAACCCTAAACCCAAATGGCCTCCTAAATCCTGAGCTCTCAGCTCCAAGCCCCCATCCGCACCCTTAAACTGACTCTAAAGCCTCATCCCTAAATCCC
>CAJNIZ010044037.1:0-52714 GCA_905231905.1 Symbiodinium pilosum
GGGTTTAGGTTTAAGGGCTTAGGGTGTAGGTTTAAGGGTTTAGGAGTTTAGGGTTTAGGGCCGCAAATCTTAAACACGAAGCTGCCCAAGTTAGTCTAAACTCCAAATATCCCCCTTAATAACCCTCAAATACTCTCCGAAATAACACCCTTTCAGGAGTTTAGACTATAGCTCAACTGCTCAACTCTACGCCCTTAGTCATAAATCCAGGGCGGTGCAACTAGCGTTTCCGGCCTGACACTTAGGTTCAAAAAATTCCGCTCTTCCCACTGGGGCTGGCATGAAAGAAGGGCACAGGTACCGTCATCAGACAAAACGAGCCTCCATCAAGATCTGCTAAAGTAGTATGGTCTTATGAAACGCCCTACGCCTAAATCCTAAGCCCCAAACCCTAAAACCCTAAACCCCCAAACCCTAAAACCCAAAACCCTAAACCCAAAACCCTAAAACCCTAAACCACCAAAATCCTAAACCCTAACCCCTAAAGCCCTAAACCCCGAACTGACCTGGAACCGTCTCCATTTTATGTTCCACATTCCTCTCCATTTGGTCCTCCATGTACCGGGAATTCTTCAAGCCCCGCACTTTAGAGCCGTAGGGTTTAGGGTTTAGGGCCTAGACCCACATGTGAGATTGGGGGTTTATGGCTTTAGGCTTAAGGCTTTTTCATAAGACCATATACTCTGCATATGTTCAGGTTCTACACACCCATGGCCCGGTGAGTGTGGGTGTAAGGAAGGGGGTTTCATAGGGTTTAAGGTTTAGCCCGTATGTAATCCGTATTGACGAATAGTAATACAGCCTGCTTACCTCCCTCCCTTACAGTTCCGCTAGCACCCCCTGGACATTCGCCATTTGATTCTCCCTTCATTGGTATTCCTCAAGGCCGCAAATACTAAACCATAATGCTTCAACCCTAAACCCTGAACCCTAAACCCTAAGTAGTGGTTTCCATGTTCTTTTCCATTGCGCCCGATCCATCCGTATGATCCCCTTACCCCTTATACCTTCATTAAATCCTAAGCCTTCATAATATGCCCTTGCAAGCTTCTACATTAGTCCCTACTTCCCGTTAGCCGAGGCAACTTTTGGAACTTGTTGCATGCCTGCATCACTCCCACTCTCTGCAACGCAAAACAAACATCATTTTTTTGCGCGTGGGGGAGGAGTTTAGGATTTAAGGTTCATAGCGTTTCAGGGGGTGCAGGGTGTAGGGCGTAGCCTGTGGAGCTCATCATATCTAATGCCTTTGAGCACTGCATGGGTTGTCCAAACAGTTTTAGGACTCAGGGTTTAGTTTTTTGGGTTTAGGGCTCAGGGTTTAGGGTCTAGAGTGGCACCCGTAAGGGTTCGGGAACAAAGGAGAATCTAATGGAACATATGCTGATGGGGGGCGTTGCGAAACATGTGGCCCTTTGTTGCACCCTGACGCTCAAGGGCCGTGTTTCTAAAAGGGGCCCTTAAACTCTAAACCCAAATCCAAAACCCCATATATCTGAGGTGTCAGCCATGTCCAGGTCGATGGTTGCCTCGGCCATCAACGGATCTAGGGCTGGGGATTTGGATAGAGGGATACAGCGAACAAAGGTGTCTCAGATTTGTGTGAACCCATCAGAATATTGGTTTTAGAGGTCTTAGGGCTTTGGGTTGAAAATAAGGATTTAGGGTTTGAAAGTTGGTGTTCATCTGAGGGTGTCAAGTTGCCTTTCATCACAATGATGCCGTAAATCCCGAGCTCCTGCCACTAGCACATCAAATCGAGAAGGTTGGCACATTTGGGCCAGTGATATCTCCAAACCCTGAACCCCAAACCCTGAATCCCTAAACCCCTATGGTTGTATACTCTGGCCAGTAATTTAATATCTCCAAGGCCTTAACCCTCAAACCCCAAATGCCTAAACCCCTACTATACTTGCTCTCCCACTATTTCCAACAAACTCCGAAAACCAACCCGGCATTTCGACTGCTTAACATGGGCCAGGGTTTAGGGTTTAGGCTTTATAAGGCTTAGGCTTTAGGGTGCTTTGCTATTCCCCAGACAAGGGATCTCACTGGGCAAGGAAAAGTTTGGGTGTGCAGCGCGTGCCCGGCGACACGCAGTACCAAACAAATACTTATTCAGGTCTACTGATTGATACTCAAGCCCTGCATGATCTTAGTAAACTCTATAAGGATACCGTATTCTCCAGTGCATGAGGTATGTAGCGTCATGCAGGATCCTTAGTACCAACGGGCACCTATCATCCGCTCTTTGTGTCCTACTGGGCCTCTTCTCACTTTCTGTTGGAAGACGGCCCTGCCCAAAAGACCCCAAACCTCAAAACCCCAAGATCCTAAGCCCACTCACACAATCCCTACGAAATGTTGGTTTTGTAGGGAGCCCTTGTGCCGTGGTGGGGAGCGACCATGACAACTTAGCTTGCTTGCAGGACTAAACCCCAAACCCTAAACCCCAGACCCCAAACCCTACAGCCTATGAACCCCCAAAACCCTAGACCCGACCCCTACACCCTCAGCCCTAAACCCCAGGCCCCAGACCTAAACCCCATAAACTCCTTAACCCTGGATCCTAAACCCTAGACCCTAGACCCTAAACCCTAACCCCTATAAACCCCCAAACCCTTAACCCCTAAACCCCAAACCCTAAACCCCAAAAAACTCCTAAACCCTTAGCCCCAGACCCAAAACCGCAGGGTAGGGAATCTAATCTTCGGGTCTGAACAACCAGTACATGAGCTCTGTTTTTCCTAGGATCGCTGTGGACGTGGTTAGGGTTTAGGGTTTAGGGTTTTTGGTTGAGGTATGTAAAGGCCTAAACCCTCACCAAACCCAGTTTCCCTTCAGTTTTCCATTCTATCCCCCTAAACTCGAATTATGTAGGCCCCTACGCCCCAAAACCCTAAACCCTCAGTTTCACTCTGATTTCTTGGGACCCTCTTAGCCCGAAATAGGTCTAGAGTTTGTTTAAAATCTGGGGTTTAGGGGTTTAGGGGGTTTAGGGTGTAGGGCTTAGGTAGCAGTTACAGACTTTACATAAACAATTCACGAAAAATGAGGGCTACCTTGAAAGGGGTCACGGGGGATACATACGGGCTTATAGGGATATATGGGGTTTAGGCTTTCCCAGGAATGGAATGGGGGTATCTTCTGGCATTTCCTATACTGAAGGGCTGTTGTATGTTGGTGTGCTCTTGTAGCATCCAACTCTTGAAGGGCAAAAATTCCAGAAGCATTTCCGGTACGGCCGTGTCTTAAATGGTAGTTTCCATATATAGGGGACCCCAATATAGACCCTGATAGGGAGCCCCAAAGAGGTACCCCAGGGTTTTGGGAAACCCCCAGATTGCGTCGCGAGGGGAGCGGACCACTCTTTAACCCAAACTAACCTTTGTTGCTCTTTAACAACACCAAAAGCTTGACGTTGATTCATCAAAATCTGGACAGAAGGAAGCCAAAACACGATGAAGCGCTAGTTGAAGCGCTAGTCATGGAAAAGTTCCATACCCAAACACCAAAAACTGGACTTTAAACCTTACTCCAAAAACCCTAGACCCAAAATCCTGAACCCCCAACCCTAAATCCTAAACCCTAGAGCCTAGATTCTAAGCCCTAAACCCTAAATCCTAAACCCCAAGCCCTGCTCCCCAGACTAGAGTAACGGACTATCCAAGCCACGGTGGACAGAACTGTAGGATCGCGCGCTTTCCGGGGGATCGTACAATTTCGCACGGGCCTACACGTCTTGCACGGGATTGATTTTTAGAGATTTCGAGGAATATAAAGTTCAGGGGTTTAAGGAATAGGGGTGTACGGTGGATTTGAAGGTTCTGGGCTTCACCATAAGGACCGCGCCGCGAAAAATGCCGAGGCCGTTTATGTCCCTAAGGGTCCAAGGACCCAAATAATAGGGTTGCAGGGCCCAATTACTATAACACCTTTGGTATTTGTGCCCTAACACCCAAAACCCCAAAACCCTAAACCCTATAATACCTACTCTTTGGGTCCTTGGACCCTTAGCGTATGATAGTTGCGACAAGTGCGGCTCCTTAGGGCTCTAAGGGAAGCATAAGTTACTGCATGCCCTGTCCAGTGACCTTAGGGTGTGGGATGCCGTAAGGTTTGGGGTGTAGGGTTTAGGGTTTAAGGTTTAGGGTGTAGGGCTCAGGGTTTAGGGTTCAGGGCGTAGGGTTCAGGGTTTAGGATTTAGGGCTTCAAACGGGTCATTAACTGTTCAGGTTATTGAGATTTTGAAGCTTCTTACTTGAGAAAAGTAGCCTTAGGCTTTAGGTGGATAATGGAGAAGCACACGGAAACCAAAATAGAAAGTGGACCCTAACCCCTAAACCCAGCAACCTTAGGTCCCTTCAAGAGACAAGATCAAGATATGTAGGGATGCAAGTAATATAGGTGCCTTTTCACGGGGTTCTAGGGGTTATGTAGGGTTTGGGTTTTAGGATTTAGGGTTTAGGGTGATTTCTCCAATCATGAAGAAGGCCAGGTGGGCATGTTATGAAGCAGTAGCCATCTCCATGATTGGTTTAGGGTTTAGGGTTGAGGGACTGTGGGACATCACTGGCTGTAACTCAGGCGTTTCCCTGCCTAGGGCTTGGGCGACGTGAAAAGGGTCGATGGCGCGAGACACGCCAAGTACATTCTTGCGGGTTGTTGAGAATATGAACCTGTAATTCTTCACGAACCTTGACTCCAAGCAGGCATAGTACGAAGCACGACTGCTATCTAAAGGGACTATAGGATATTAGCTACCCGAGAATAGCTCGAGTTTTTCCCTGCCTGAACCACTCCAGACCCCAAAGCGGCAATACGAATTATTGTGGACACTAAAAATCCTGCCTTAATATACCACAATCCGCAAGTCTCAGCTCAACCCCTCCGGAAGCGCCATCCTTAAGGAACCTTAATAATTACCACTCACATTCCCCAAAGCCTACGTTGTAACACCTCCACCCCTTTAGCTAAACACTAAACCCTAAACCTTGAACCCTATATGTGGTAGGAATCTGAGAAACGCTATAGGTAGCCACCAGAGACCAGAGTAAAAATCTGCAATCCTAACTCCTACGTGTGCAGCCCAAATGGGGGTTTCTCAAACATAGGGCCCCAAAGGCGCTTTCGTAAGGACCCTACAGTTACATAGGCATGAAAAGCATAGGGCATAGGGAGGAGGCCCTTATTCCGGATTGCGTAGGAATCATTTTGAAAAAGCATCCTTGTACTTTTTTGGCCTTGAAGTTGACTGGAGGTCGTGGATCTGTAACTCCTACAAGGTATACACCTTCGTGGTGCAAGACTTCAGCAGCCAAAAGCCCTACGCCCTTAGTTAAAGCCAACCTTTGATTTGAGGGCTTGTGGTGTCTTTAAAGGGACTTTACTGGGAACCCCAAATAGGGAACCCCGAGAATATAGACAGAAAGAACTATTTCTTGGGGTTCCCTATCTGGGGTTCCCAGTAAACTCCCTTTACTCTTGGTTTCTTGAAGAACTACTTTCCCCAGCTGGCCGGGAAGCTCACAAGGCTTCCAATGTCTTCAGAGAGTTTAGGGCGTCCATGGTAAGGCGTAGTCTAAACTCCCAGTATCCTGCTTAGTAAGCCCTACAACTCCCCTATATAATCCCCTACAAAACCCGCCTTTAAGGAGTTTAGACTAGACTATTGCTTATATTAAGGTGCAGACCTGCGTTCCCAATCTTAGCTCGGGCAGGGGGTAGGATTTACGGAGGACCGGCCTCCAAGAAACTTGGAACTTGGGCCGTGCCGGCGCTGCACTGGCTCAAATAACAAACTTCCCCACCTCACCAGTAACGAATGCCCCCAACACTGTACCATGATATTAGGGGAATTATTTATCATTAGCGCGGTGGGGTTGTCAATTACGTATGTGAATTCACATGCCCTGCCCTTCTTCCAGGGCTTTTTACTAACCCTCAAACCACGGCCCAGGACCCTATATGAGCTATAGTCTAAACTCCTGGTATCCCTCTTAGTAACCCTTATAATAGTCCCCTGTATAATCCCCTATATAACCCCTCTGAAGGAGTTTAGACTATAGCTCATCACAAACCACTCAGTCATTTTCCCTCAAATTCCAAAGCGCGCCCAGGGCCCAAAACCCTCCAGCCTGCATTCCGAATCCAGCCCCTTTTATAGTGTATATGGAGATCTTATTATAATATATTTCAAAGCCATATTCTATCTCTAAGCCTTAGAATTTAGAGGCTACCAAATCCCAAGGCCTAATTCCCGCCCCAAATTTCATCCTCAGACTTCGAATGAATGAACATGGGGTAGGGGTCTCTTAAGAAACCCTTGGCCCTAGGCCGTAAACCCCAAACTCCAGACCTTGAACCCTAAATCCTTAACCCTAAGCCCTAAATCCTTAACCCTAAACCCTGAATCCTTAACCCTAAATCCTTAACCCTCAACCCCCAAACTCTTACCTCAACTCTTAACCCAGATCTAGCCTTGTACTTGCGCAGATAGAGCGTCTCTCGGGCACTCTTACCCTCCTGTGCCAGCTTATGAAATCATGCCCTAAGGGTCCTTCAAAATAGTAGGTATAGGGATATATGCGGACTATATGAAGGGTGCAAGGACCCAAATAATGGAGTTTTAGGGCCCAAATACTATCAAATTAATGGTATTCGGGCCCTAAAATACCCAATTATTTGGGTCCTTGGACACTTAGGGATGGGCCTGGGCGTCTACGGTTTGGGGACTAGAGCTTTGAGGCTTCTACGGTGTATGGAATTTATGGTCAGGGTTTTGGGTGCTTTTTCTCGGGTTTGGGGTTTTGGTCTGTTAAGGTTCAGGATGTTGAGGCTTCTACGGTCTAGGGTTTGCGGTTTTGGGGCTTCTCTTAGGGTTTAAGGTTTTGGGCTTTGCGGCTTCTATTGGGGTTCAGGATTTCGGGGATGGCTTTGGCGCGTCATTGTGGTTTAGGTTTTTTGGCTTCAGCGCCTTAGTTCGGGTTTCGGGTTTCTTCGTTTAAGGAGAAGCTTTTGCAGCCCTCAACCGCAAACCCTACAAGACCCTCAATCCTAAAGCCTCTACCCTGCACTTGTTCAAACCCTTTTGTCTTCTGTCGGCTCCCTGAACCCTAAAACCCTAAACCCAAGGGATCCAAATATGCAAATACAGTAATCGCAACTCTTCCACCTCAAAGGCCTGGGACTGGCCACCCTCCTCCCCAACATGGAAGCCCCGAGGGCCTGAAAAGTAATACCTAGGGGATTTAGGGTTTGGGATTTAGGGTTTAGGGTTTAGAGATTAGGGTTTTAGGGTTTCTCGGTTTCTCAAAGTCCTATACCCTATACAGCTCCCCTTTAAGGAGTTTAGGCAACAGCTCAGATAGACCCTAAACCCTGAACCCTAGACTTGAATCGGCAGGGTAAACTTTGTGAGCCTTTAGGTAGACCATTCCACTGCGATCTGTGTCGTAGCCCACTGGGCAGTAGGTTCCTTTCAGGTGTTGAGGATTTAGGGTTAAGGATTCAGGGCTTAGGGTTTAGTTCTAAGGGTTTAGGGTTTGGGGCTTAGGATTTGGGATTTAGGGTCTGGCGTTTAGGGTTTAGGCTTGTGGCAGGATTGCGGCTTGCGGAGGGAAGGACCTTTGGGCGTGGGCGTGCCGTAAAGACTTGCAATAATAGCGAAAATGCGGGTGTTTCCACGCAGGAAAGGTTCCCCTTCTATGCCTCCACATGCTTCTAATGTTTTTCATAGGGCTCCCAACAGAAGGGACCCTTAGTTTTGGGAAGCCCCCATGTCCTTGCGACTAGACGCGCCATTGTCATCATTTTCCTGCAATTAGGACACGGCTCCTGTGTTGGGTCAAAGTGTTGGGCAGCGGTGAAGGCTAGGGAGGAAGATTAAAGGTTGGGCATTTCATACTTCTGATTTAGGAAATCTTGCGCCAACTTAGGGACATTAACAATTCTCTTGCTTGAGGCTTTATGGTGCAAGGACGTTGTTTTAAGGAGGCAGAAAAAACTGGGCTGCAATCAACTAAGGAAATTGAATCAAATAACCATTCCAACCCCCCCCCCCACATCCACTCCCTGGAGGTGCGAGACCCGAATTGCCCAGAAGCATGAAAGAAGAGCTTCAAAACTTGTACTGTTGAGAAGCAAATGAGCTATAGTCTGAACTCATCAAAGGGGGTTATATAGGGGGGGTATTTGGGGGGTTTACTAAGGAAGCTACTAGGAGTTTTGACTGTAGCTCAAATGAAAGCAACATGGAAGCTGAAATGCAGACTTAGGAGCCATAGGCTGTGGAGATACAGCATTAATGGCCATAGTAAGGGGTTTTGGTAACCCTGGCCCCAAAACGGAGAAACCACTGGAACAGAACATGGCGCATGAAATCGCAACTGGCTTTATGTAGGGAGTTAAAGGGCTTGAATTTAGGTTGGACAGCCCCGGGAAACCTGAGGCAACACAAACAGCTTGCCTCAGCTGGATGAAATGCCATCCGCTGTCTATTAATTGAAGCCAGCTCCGTTTACAGCGTGCATGATAGGATCAGTTTTTGCTTTGGGGAGTTTTCCCCAAGCCCCCCAAAAATGAGGACTGTATGATGTGACTCTTAAAGCCGTGCTCCAGCCCTAAACCCTAAACCAGCATGGGGGGCACCTTTGGCCGCAGCCTCCGAGACAGTCCCTCTTAAGGGGAGCCCAGAAGGGTAATCTCTGGAGTCCAAAGGACGGGCCAATCCTGCGAAAAGGCTTGTTTATATCCCCTTCTTGGAGTCCCCATGTTTTGGAAAACTGAATTTGGGGGGAAATATTATAAAGGGAACGGAAGCCTCCATATTCATGACAGGCATAGCTGTGTATACTTTCCTGGGTTTTAGTCTAAGATAGCTATACACTGTCTAAAAGCTGCCCAGCTATGACGCCTCGATGCAACCATTTTGGAGCATTCACCTGCGCGGCAAGCTCGAATACCGTGGGTAAAGGGACCTTAATGGGAACCCCAAACAGGAAACCCCAAGAATATAGTGGGAATACTAGGGGAATACACCTACCAGGGTCCTCATGTTCCTGTTGTATTCCTATTATATTCTTGGGGTTCCCTGTTTTGGGTTCTCACTAAAGTCCCTTTAATGGGACTAGTATGGCCCCACAGTGCATAAGTCGCCCCCACAAAATCAAGGCATGATTCGGGATGAGTGGACATGCTTTAAAGCTTATGAAGTCTTGTTCGGGCTGTCTGGGCCTTACTAGTTTGGGAGGTGCTTCAAGAGACTGTTCTGAAGCTATGCACAAAAGCTTTCCTTCACATGATGAGCGTCTTCGTCAAATATTGTATTTGCACGTGCAATCAAGTCACATTCACGCACGTGCTCGTCGGGTCACAATCCTCGGACTCATGCTCTGTTTGCAAGAGGGGGGATTCTATTCATAATCTGCACATGATCAGTGGGATCATTGTTTGGGTACATCTTGGTGTAGCTAACCCCATTGTGCCGCATGTACTTCCCTTCCACAAGGGATGAGACCTGAATTCAGATTCGAGTACCGCCGGCGCCAACCACAATAAACAGAACAGAAACACCACTACGGTGGATACTAAGTACCATATACCTTGGGAATTACAGTACTATAGTATATTAAGGTCATGCAGGATTTCTAGTATCAATAGTAGTACAACACCACACCTATCACTGCAACTCACATTTCTTGGGCCAAACACGATGAAGTTGAGGCCAGTGAGAGCGAACACTCCTCTCTGCTATGATGCTTTCCTTCCTCCCCTCTTCCTTCTGTTATGGATCTAAATAGAAATAATAATGCCATATTCTGGGCACGACAGTCTATAAATGCTATATACTCAGGGGTCTTTACACAATACCTGCTTTGGGCCATGTAGATCCCCCGACACTCCTATAACAATCCCCTACATCATTTTCTCTCTTCCCCAAAAAGCAGGGCTAAAAAAAAGTTCAAGCTGTACTTTAGAGACCCAAAAAGGAAGCCACAAAAGGTTACAGTTTTTCTATTGGCCAAGTAAGCTTTTTTGTCGACCCTAAACCCGAAACCCTAAACCCCCCTAAACCCTAAACCCTAACCCCCCTAAACCCTAAACCCTAAACCCCTCTAAACCCTAAACCCTAAACCGTGTGGCTGTGGGGGGAGCTCTGGGGATGGCATGTGCAGTTCTGCCCTGGGAGGAACCTCAATTGAGATCCTTTGGGGGTTTCCCCAAAAATTATGGGTTTAGGGTTTAGGGTTTAGGGTTTGGTACCATTTTGGGGGGTCCCCATAATAAGGACTGGAATATTTGTGGGTCCCCTCATTTTTGGGAGCTACCATTCAAGGATACTCAGGGCCAATCTAAACCTAATCAAAGTGAATCATGAGTCAACTTGGGAGGGGGGGTGTAGTAGGTTAAGGGTTAAGGGTTAAGGGTTTAGGGGGTTTTAGGGTTTACGTTAGCCCATGAGCCCAGGTCTCTGGGATTTTGGTCCATACATCTTGCTGTGTCGCGCCAACTCCGCCGAGTGGGGAGAAGAAGCATGCCTGGGCTGTTGTTTAAGGTGTAGGGTTTGGGGCTTGGGGTTTTGGGGTTTAGGGTCCCTAAGCCCTAAAACCGAATCCTAATCCCTAGACCTGAACCCTAATCCCTAAACAGGGAGGCCGTAGGAAACCCATGGTTTACGGGGCAAGGGTTTAGGGCTTAGGGTTTAGGATAAGGGCCGCTTCAGAGAAATGTACGGGTAGGTTTGACGAGAATTTCCAAGTTTGGGGTTTAGGGTTTAGAGTATGATACAACCCCTGCAAAGCCATAAAGTTCTAGAAAGGTCCTAGACGTACCTTCGTGTGGAGGGTGATATGGGGTGATACAGGGCTGTACAGGATATATAGGGACGTAAGGTTTAGGGTTTGGGTTTTGGGGATTGAAGTGAAGGGTCCCCAAGTACTCAGCGATTGCGTACTTGAGATTCGCGCAGTTGTAGTATGGGTTCGAGGAAGCCTTTGGATATTGAACATTGAGTACTTCGACCCTGCGGCAACCCGACTAGAAAACTCCAACATCCTAACATGATGCGTACACGGTTGATGGGTTGAGCATTCGTGAAAGGGTCAGTCACGCAGCCCTAACCCCTACACCCCTGGTCCAGGAACCATAGTGAGGACCCCTGTCAGTTTGAAGGTGGGAGTCTGCTCTAGCCAAATTGTCTTTAGCATTGTTATGGGGACTCAAATGGTACCCCAAATTCTCAGAAAACCCCATTTGATAAGAACGACCACTCTATGTACCAGGAATTAGGACTATAGGGGCTTATTCATGAACGTCATGCTCGTACATCTGGCCATGGTCATTGTTGCAAGAATACAATGTGAATCTCTTCGCTCTATTAGCAGACAGGGTTATATTGGGATTATTGGGGCACAGTGGAACATCACATGGCAAGTCAGATGCAGGAAAGTGGAACCTAGGTTTGTGTAGGGGGTTCAGGGTTTAGGGTTTAGGGTTTAGGGGGGTAGTACAGAGATGTTGTTCACCCCCACGCACAAAACAAGGACCGTTTGACTCTCGTATGTCTCTTTTAGGCTCTTTACTCATTAGTTGGGGCAACCAAATATTGTAGACCCGTGATCAATAAACCCCCCTGCTTTTAAGGGCCTTAATATTAGTATCCCTATTGTAATCCCTATTAAGGGGAGGGGGTTTATTACTACAGCAACCCTTCTGGTGGGTTCCCTGATCCGCCTCTCAAACCTTCTAGCTGGAATAGCCCTTATCGAGGTCCCAATAATAGGGACTGTAGTCACTGTAGTCTTTGGGGTCAGGGTTCCCCTGCCATATAGACCCCCGAAACTTGAAGGATATATGCTCAGCTATCCATGAGAAGAAGCCGTACTTAACATCATGCCGCGCTTGTGGTGGTCTGAAAGGCTAAGAAGCGCGGAACCGGTAAAAACCATAAGCAGTAGACTACAACACCCAAACCCGAAGCCAGAAGCTCGAAGCTGTAAACTACAGGCCACAGCGCCTTCTATGTACAAAGTTACATCCTGATCTCGCAACCTTAAACATCAAATTTCAACCCTATATAAGCCTTATATAACCCCCTATATAACCCCAATACAACCCCAATACAACCCCTATATAGCCCTTATATAACCCCAATACAACCCCTATATAACCCCCTTTCTTCTACGACCTGGGCACTCTGTTGGAATAACGGTATGCGGAGCATTTCGGCTCGCGCCTGTGCGGGAGATGGCGTCGAGCGATCACTTTACTTTAGGGTTTAGGGTTTAGGGTTCAGAGGTTTAGGGTTTAGGGTTTAGAGTTTAGGGTTTAGGGTTCAGAGGTTTGGTAGCTATAGAGGTGGCTGTATCAACATCCTCCCACGAGTTCTTACCAGGGAATCGTCGATTCTTGCCTCCAAAGCATCGGTTAGATAGTCCTCGGGGGCGCGTTCCTGTTGCTAGTCGCACTAGCAACAGCGCTGGCTTACTTGACTTACTGGTGCTGAATAAGCAAAGATTATCCCCTTCTTGTCGAGTCTATACTCCCTGCTAATGACCGATAAGTTGAATGATTTTTACAACCAGCCAGCCCAAGTAGTGAGTACAGGCAACAGGCTTTGCAGAGAAACCTTCCTTGTGGCAACGTGTGAACGCAAGGTTTAGGGTTTAGGGCGCCGCCACAAGCTTGAGTTTCGTCTTCCAACAATATCTGGGACAGGGCTGTCGAACTACCCAATCCCTTCATACCAATATTACTATGAAACAAGTCCTCCAACATGCAAGGCCTCTTCTTGGGGAATACTGAAGGTAAGACTACAGGTCTGTGGGAGCTTAATATCTGCCTTAAAACCTATGATGATTGTTTCTATTTGCTGTTCCATTCTCCGGGTAGGGTTTAGGGTTCCAGGTTTTTGGGAACCCTTTTTGGGGCATACTTGATATTAGCACGACAAGGTTCTAACCCCCTGCAACCACAGCTTCCCTTTCATCATGAAATTTCTTTCCCTAATTGGTTCTGCCCCATGGTTGCCCCCAAACCCGAAACCTTAAGTATAAAACCCAGAACCCTAAGCCCTAACCCGAAACCTTGAGTATGAAACCCAGAGCCCTCACCCTGACCCTGAAGCCAACGACCCTAACACTCAACCTCAAAACCTAAAAACACAACCCCATATGACCAGAACATAACCCATACATACATCCGTATGTATGTATATATGTATAAGGTTTAGGGTTCAGGGTTTAGGGTTTAGAGTCAAAGAGTCAACATATATATATATATATGTGTATACAACCTTCCTTTTTCATATCCATACGAAGAGAGCCATCAGGAAGGCATCGTAGTAATGAGGTTAGTGTTTGCTGCGTGGTACTTTTAAGTCACCCATCTTTCATGAATTAAGTCCTTTAATGCAATAATAGGTGGGAATTTCTAATCATCCCACCCTGGACCCTAAACCCAAACCCTAAACCCTAAACCCTGCGTTTAATGTTTATGGTTTAGGGCTTTTGGTGTAAGGTCTGGTGTCCAAAGCTCTGCTTGAAACCATGTTAAAACACGAAGCCAGAGCCATCTTTGGCAACCGCCCCAAGGCCTCACAAAGTTATGCGGGGATTTATAGGTTTGGGGTTTAGGGTATAAGGCACTTAGGTAGGGATAGTGCTGCAGTAGGCTTGCATGACATAATGACTTTAGGTGAGGTCTCTCCCCAAATGACACTACACATGTATACACTCGCCAATGTTCCTGAGGAACCTTACATACCCTCACAACAAGCTCATGATGAAACTTCAAATCAGATAGCCTCAAGATTGTAAGCATTCACGTAAACCCTAGACCCTAAAGTAACTTAAACACC
Source organism: Symbiodinium pilosum (assembly GCA_905231905.1). Taxonomy (NCBI): domain Eukaryota; class Dinophyceae; order Suessiales; family Symbiodiniaceae; genus Symbiodinium; species Symbiodinium pilosum. The sequence continues at coordinate 13,859 of CAJNIZ010044037.1, forward strand.
TAGGGAATAGCTGTACTGTTGCGATTTAGAGTTTCGGGTTTAAGGTTTAGGGTGGGCTTATTCCCCCTGACCCCCTGAATCCAGCCAAACCCTAAACTCTACACCCTGCCTGACCCTTAAACCCTAAACCCTGACCCTTAAAATCTAACCCTGCGCTTTTACCCCTAAACCCTTGAGTCCTGCAGGAGTACTGGCATTCAGCTTCGTTGGGCTTTCTGAACTGCTGTCCCTTTGTGAGGATCTTCTCCTGTCAGGTGGATCAAGAAGCTGTTAGGGTTGAAGGTTTGCAGGGGATATACAGGGCCACATAGGCATTGCACAGGGATTTCTAGGGTTCAGGATATAAGGTTTAGATGTCTGCAAGAAGTTTTCACAGCCTGGTTGGCATCAAAGTCGCACATATATGGAAATTCTTAAGCCCGTAAACTCCTCAACGCTGAAGCCTAAAACCCTATGTCCTAAACCTCCAAACTCGAAATCCTAAACCCTAAAACCTCGACCCTTTCCTTTTTTTGCATTATCCCAATATAACCCCAGTGTAATCCCTATGTCCTAAACCTGAAAATTCGGAATCTCTTAGCTCCCAGCCGACCTTCTGCCAGCAAGTCGAGTCGACGGCAACGATCCGCATCTCCGCAGAGATCGGATTGAAGTCCTGGGTTTAGGACTCGTTCAGGACCCATTGAGGTCATATTAGGGTTATATTGGACTATATTGGGAAAACTCAAAATAAAATGGCAACTACTATTTAGGGTTTAGGGAGTTTAGGGTTTAAGGCCTAGGGTCCAGGGTTTAGGGTCCAGTGTTCAAGAGTGAGGAACAAAGGGTTCTGGGTTAAGTTGTAGGGTCTAGGGATTGGGTTTAGGGTGTTGGAATCGAAGTCCTGAGGTTCCACCGGCCTCCAGCCAAACTACTGATGTTTGAGGAGAGGAAAGAAAGCTGGAGCAAATATAGAGATCGATCGGGGTTGAGGAACTATAGTTCCCCTTAAGTAGATAGAGTATGGCTTCGGGTATATTATAAAAAGATTCCCTTATACACCATATTCTATCTACTTACGTGGGACTATAAGGTTTCAGATGCACCACTCGCAAAAGAACGTTGCGGACATTCGTGCTGACTGAATGTGTCATAAATGCTGATTGGGCGTTGTAAGCGAACCTCCTAATAGGGTTTAGGGTTTAGGCAGGCAAGCTCAGAAAAAAACAAGAGTTCCCACAAAGACCGAAGCAAACCCATCAAAACATCTAAACCCTCAACCCCTGATCCCATAACCCAGCCCCAACCCTCAAACCCTAGACCCAAAATCTTTCAATCCTAACCAAGACTTCTAAACCCCTAGACCCCTAAACCCTAACCCCCCCAATGTCACGAGCTTCGGCATCTGGGAAGGATCCCACAATTCGGCACTTCAGCTCCACGAAAATTGCATCTGATCCACTGCCGCGCTTCTTGATGAAGACGCGGGACTCAGTTAGAGCGGTTTAGGGTTTTGAGGGTCTTTAGGGTTTGGAGATGTAGAACAAGGGGAATATATTGGGCTTATATAGTAAAACTAATGCATTGTACGGGCGTATATGGTAGTTTCCCAAAATAGGGGGACCCCAAACTAGAGGACTGGCTTTGAGGTCTAGGACATTGGGGGTCTACACCCTAAACCCTACGGGTCCCCTAGAATAGGGTTTAGGATTTAGGGTTGGGAGACATGGGACGTAGGGAATCTATGCTTTACACGGAACATGGAAAAGAAGATGGACAGTACCATAGTCCCCCTCAAGTAGATAGAATATAGGGTTTAGGGTCGAGGGATTAGGGAGTATAGTCCCCCTCAAGTAGATAGAATATGGGGTATATGGGGTCTTATTATAATATACCCAAAAGCATAATCTATCTACTTGAAGGGGACTATACGATATAATTGGGCATGTACTGGGGTTTGTGACGGACGGGCTTATCGCTTCGGATTTAGGGATCCGGGCTTCGGGTTCAGCTTTGAAGGCTCAGGGTTTTGGGTTTTGGGTTGTAATAAGGACTACAAGGGGATGTTTATAAGGGTTCTGGAGAATGTTTAGGCGACTGCTATGAGGGTCTTCAAGGGTTTTATGGTTAAGGAGGCACTTGCCCTCAATGATGGCGAATCAGCTGGCAAAGAAAATGGAAAATTAGATGATAATGGTATTATATATAGAGATATGTAGAGGTTTTTGGTAACCGCAGCACCTATCATCTGGACCCTACACGAATCACACCATAGTCATGGGGACCTTGTTTGGGGGATTGGGCGGGTTGGCTAACTTAAACAATTTACCTTGCTGCCAAATCTGAAATCCTATATCACCCCAGTTTCCGGTTTTCCCCATATAAACACAACACCCTACTTTTTCAAACCTACACCTTATATGAGCTATAGTCTACACTCCAACTACCCCCTTTAAAAAGCCCTAGAATACCACCCTAAATAATCACCTAAATAACCACCTTTCGAGGAATTTGGATCCTAAACCTCAAACCCTACATCGAGGGTGCCACAAAGTACTACTGGCTAGCGGCTCATGACTGAGTGGAACAAATGTCTATATAGGAAAAATGAAAATGACAATGGAAATTACATATTTCCCATGAATTAGGGTTTAGGGTTGGGCTACTATCCGAATTCTAGTGTTACCAAGTGGCCGTCGAGGGTGTGTGGCTGGGGCACCACCAGACCCAAACCTTATCCCTCAACCCTTAACTTAACCCTAGGACTGCGGCCTGCCAACCTTAGAGTCAAAGATCTATAAACCTTAAACCCTAAAACCCTAGACCCGAAAGGTTTACGGGTTCAGGGTCTAGGGTTTAGGGTCTAGTTGAAGCACTTAGGGTGATTGACCAGGCATTCCACGCAACATAGAATTTCAGCTAACTATGGGATGGACTACTAACCTGCAAAGCGCTTTAGGGACCTGGAGCCTAACAATGGCAATCACAGTGCTAGTAATTGTCATACTTGTAATATATGTATAGGCCGGGACACCCTCGCCCAATTGGAGACTATTGTCAGCCTTTGAAAGTAGAAGAAGGAGTTGGTAATAATGCCTGCCCTGAACTCTGAACCCTCAGGCCTAAGCCCTAAAACCTAAACCGGGACCTTTCGTAACGTGGCCCTGATCCTCCGGACGCAACGCTGCAGCTCCACAGTCACCCATAACCCTCCCCCACACAACTGGGTTCTGACCCTGCCCCCACCCTTTCTTTTCAATGGTCACTCACACATTGAACAGGCGGTTAGGGGAAATGTAGAGCACTAATAAAGGGTACAGTACTAGGGTATATCTAGAGTACTAATAAAGGGTACAGTATCCTACCATACCCTTACAGTGTTGGAGGATTTGTTATAGGGTCGGGGCAGCAAACTATGCACCAAAGCCCTGAGGGCTATATCCCAACCCTGTGCAGCCGGGAATGCAAATGATGGTCCAACGTTGAGGCTTAGCTGCCCATTAGACTGAAGCTCCTCCGCAAGATCACTTTGGGGTTTATGGCTTAGGGTCTGGGAGAACCCTGTGGCCATGAAGGAATTTCTGGGATATCCATATGAGCCATTGTCGAAACTCCTAGCATCCACCTTAATACCTCCTCTATAACGCCCTCTAGGGAAATTAGACATACTTCCCCTATATACTCCCCACTATAACACCCTTTCAGGAGGTCAGACTATAGCTCAAAGGGTAGATACAAGGAGAGCTGTGGGAGGATTCTTGCAGGCATATAGTATGTCTGTGGGGGCCTTGGAGAAATCAAGGGAGGGACATCCTAAACCCCAATCCCTACTGTCGGCTTCTTAGACCATAACGATGCTATTTTTGACAATGGTTATACTATGATGAGAACTGTATTCCTGACTACAGCCTACATAAACAACAAATACCAATGCCCTAAACCCTCAACAATAACAAACAAGTATGAAGACCCTAAACCCTAAGCCTTGAAACTAAGATAGGGCCCGAGGATAGGTTGTGACGTGCATATCTTGCAACCTGGAGGCAGTTTAGGGTCTAGGGTTTTGGTTTCCAAGCTTAGGGTTCAGGGTATCGGGTTTAGAATTCAGGGTTTAGGGTTTTAGGTTTCAGACTTCAGGGTATAGGGTAAGGGTTCAGGGTATAGGGTTCGCGTTCTCACCACTTGCATGCAAAAAAAGAGAGCAACAAGTAACAAATCACCCGCTATGTCATCATCAACAGGGAGCCTCTTATAAATCCCAACAATCCGTTGGAACTTGCGCGCTGCAGCGGCTAGGCTTTGGGAGACGAAGGATTCGGGTTTGGACTGGCATTGGGGAATCCCTGAGCCCGAAGCCCTCAATTGGGTGGATCTTTAACGGCCCCCAAAATCCTTTTTATGAAATAAGCTCCCTGATCTCACACAATAGGGGAAATTAAAGATTATCTCGAAGTGCCGCCTAAACCCTAAACACTAAAGCCATGAACCATATGTCGCAACCTTTGCTGGGCCGTCGGCCCTGGAGTTACTTTCCTGAAGATGAAGGGCTTTGGGATCCTTCCGGAGATATGGGTTCATGCTATCCCAAATCTGACAAGAGTTAAGCAGGTTAGCTTAGGGTTTAAGGTTCAATGAAGGGTCAAGTGTGGGTTAGTTTACATCTTTGACCTAGGGAGGGATACTGCTTCAGGGCATGCAGTTTCCGGGGAGCTTCATAGTGCGGGACTCCCAACAGTTTCTTGCACAGTCCTAAGCTTTTGCTGGTCTTCAGCTTCGAACCCTACACTGCAATCCCGAACCCCCTACAGTAACTGACCTACGTTCAGAATTTGCGTGCTGCCGAAATGCATTGAATACTGTTGAGGAACCGCAGACACGCGCATGTTTAATCTACTTTCAACTGAAGTATACCTCAAAATCTAATTTGTGAGTGCCGTGTTTACATCCATGAGCAGTCTATAAAAGGACGGGTAATGGTATAGGGCTATATACATATGATTATTTTTATGATTAGTATCCAGCTGTTAATGAGTGGGGGTATCCAAGGTTTAGCACTTAATATTTAGGGTTTAGGGTTCCCTTAGGTCGTCCCCCATCGAACAATGGTAGCCACCAGCGATGATGAGAGTGCTAATACTCAGATCCCTAGATATAATCCGCCTTAAGTAGATAGAATATAGGGAACATGGGGACCTTATTACAATATACCCAAAGCCCTATTCCATCTACTTAAGGGGACTATAAGCCCATCATACCACTATGCGTTGCTTTCAACCCTTGAGTTTCTCAAAGATGGCCCGCATAATTTCTAATAGGGGCACCCATACTGCATGGATAGCCTCTACTTTTCCACACAATTCTTCAAGCCCTCTGGCTGAATTTGAGAAATTATCCGTCTCAAGCTCCCTAAACCCTGAACCCTGCATGCCAATCGCTCCAGCAACGGGTGGCCCTCGTAGTAGCCGACACCGTGCACGATGTCAAACTTGAACTCGCCCTACCAAAGAGCAACCCTCCCCGAACTCCCACAAAACCCTCTCTAAAGGAGTCGAGTTTCCCTAAATATGGGACCCCAGCATAGACCCAAAAATACTACAATCCTTATTCATTATGGGGACCCTCCAAAAAGGTACCCTTAATTGTGGGGAGCCCTCACATGGGTTTGCATGTTGATCTCAAGCGAGGGCTTGTTTACCCCCAGACTACACAAACTGCACTGATAACCCGTTTCAGTGGCCATCTAAATGTAAAATGTGGCGCAATGGAGATATCAAGGGATTAACATGCATCCATTCCCAAGCTACCATGGGATCCACCTCACAAAGACTCCTGTTCGCTCAGAGGGTGATGAGATTTGAAGATTGACCAAACAAAGTCTCGCAGCACTAGAACCCATAATATACGAGCCCAACACATGCATATGGGTTGCTCTCCTAATTGTGGGTAAGTCGCTTGTCTAGTTTGGGCTGCAGCCTACTGTGCGATCGCCGCAGACACCTCTACAGCTTCACCTTTACAAATTAGGAAACACATCTCGGGAAAGCTGCAATGGTGCTTAGGACCGAAGCAGTAAACATGGCATCTTTCAAATACGCCTATCCTTGCGAATACCTGATAGCAGGGTGGGCTTTCAGCTTCTTTTCACGCAGCCCAGAATTGGAAGCAGCTTCCTGTAGTAGGGACTCAAAAATTAGAACGTTCTCCGGGCATGTCATATCATACTTCTATAGGGCTACCAGCGAATGCCATTGATTCAGGTTTCGACATTGGGGCTGGCCCCTTTGACCCCAATGAGCTATAGGCTTGACTCCTAGTATGCCCCCTAATAACCCCTACAATGGGATCCCTATATAACCCCCTTAGAAGAGTTCAGACTATAGTACAAATGATTGGTGAACAGCGCCCTACCATATCGACCGTTCTATATTGATGACGACCTGGGCATACGCCATGCTTATCATGAAGCTTCCTAAACCCACCTGAAAACCCTAAGCCCTCAATCCCTAAATCCTAAACCTTAAACCCTTAAACCCTTAAACCCTCAGTCACTGAACCCTAAACCCCTAAAGCCCTAAACCCCCAAAACCATCAACCCACCCATGCCCCCACCTTGTCGCAGGCAATTTCGTATTGGGTGGGCGTCATGACACCTGCGCCGCGCGAGGCGGAAAGTGCGGTCTGTTGGCATGGGCTTTAGGGCTTAGGGTTTAGGGTTGAGGGTTTAGGGCTTAGGCTTAGGGTTCGGGAGTAGGGCTTAGGGTTCAAGGTTGAGAGTTAAGGGCTTTAGGAGGCGGTTCAAGGGTTTAGGGGTAAGTAAGTAGGACCCCCCTCGCTGGGGCAATTGGCGCATGGAAGGAAAGTGAAACAGCCATGGGCCGAGCAAGGTTGAGCAACCACCCAAGCACAAGCCAATCCTGCATGTGCCTACTACAAGGATTTTGGTGCGTTTAGGGTTTTAGGGTTTAGGGTTTAGAGTTGCGGGCGGGTTTCGGGTTGAGGGTTTAGGGCTGAGGGTTTGGGGTTTGGGGCTTAGGGACCCCAACCCCTCAAATTAGGACCCCATAACCATCACATCATAATCGCACGGTCCTGTTTTTGTGGGGTGGGGGTGAACAAAATCCTTTTTATTAGTACATAGGCGGGATGACGAAGGTGAGCATATCACGGTAATTGCCTTCCTCACCGGGCTCTTCATTACTATTCCCCTAAAGATACTCCTAATTTTGGGAACCCACCAAACATGTTCAATAATGACTCAGACAACAGGCCATGTGTATTCGCGGAAGGGACAGCTCAATGATCAGGCAAAGCGGGGCCTTGCCACACCCCAAACCCTATATCCTGAGCCCTAAGCCCTAAATCCTAAAAACCTAAACCCTGAATCCTAACCCCTAACCCTAAACCCTAACTCCCTAACTCCCTAAAACCCTAAACCAGAAGCAGCCCTAAACCAGAAGCAGCGGTCTGAGTATGTCTGAGGACGTGAAGCCATGCAGCTCTAGCTTCCATAACTTGCTTGGGGGTTGGTAGGGAACAGGAGGGTTTAGGGTTTAGGGGAGCATACTATATCTGTCTTCCCCAATAAGCCAGGCGAAAAAAGTTCAAACTGCATTCTAGAGACCCAAAAAAGGAAGCAAAAAAGGTTAAAGTTCTTCTACAGGCTAAGTAAGTAGTAGGGAATGAGGGAACATACTATATAGGGCTACAGTATGTTCCCTTCTTCCTTACTAACCACCAGTAAGATAATGTGGGTGCCTATTAGATCAAAATACGGTTTTGAGGAAAATATACTAGTTACACAAGGGAAGGGGGTACTATTCTTAACTCAAAAAGCTTTTATGTTATGATAGCCCTATGCTACTGACAACTTTGATACAGGTCATGCAAAAATCTTATCGCTAAACCCTAAAACCCTAAACCCTAATCCGTGTGCGCAACACCTCGTGCGGAGCTTGAAATGGTCGTTGTCTCTACTCTTGGGCTAGATGTGTCTGGCCAGAAGATGTCCCCCCCATTTTTCTCATTCACTTTGGGGACTTGGCGGGTCTATGGAATGATAAAGTAGGGATTCAGGGTTTAGGGGTTCTCAAGAATTCCATTGACAAACTGCTACATCATCCTACTAGCATTTGCGCTGTGCCAACATGCCTAGATCACCCTTATCAAGGGGGAGCCTCAGCTGGTTAGTAGACGGCGGCGTGGTAAGAGAACCCTTGAAACATGTCAAAAAAACCACCAAAAGCTGACTCATTTTGAACAGTCTCCCCAACTGGGACCTCAATATATGCACTCAACAATACTCGTAGCAGGGAACCGTATATACAGGCAACAAACACTATAACAAAAGCAAACTAAACTCTAAACAAAATATGCCCCTAAAACCTTGAGGGTTCAGGGTTTAGGGCTGAGGGCCTAAGCCCAAAAACCCTAAACTTTAGGTTTTCCATTATTGGGGTTGTGTTTACCAAAGCCGTCTTCCTAGTGGACAGGGAAAGACTTAACTAGTCCTGAGTGCGTTAGTCAAACACCAGACATGCTGGCGGATTTGGGGTTCAGCGTTTAGAGTCTACGTTTAGGGTTCGGGTTTTGCTGATAATTTCGGTTGTATAGCTTACTGGGGATTAGTAGGGAACACCGGAAAATACTATATAAGGATTATATATAGGGGTATATTCCCTTATTCCCTACTAACCACCGGTAAGACAGATGTTCATACAAGTGTCGGGTTTAGGGCTGGCAGTTTCTGAGGCCCACGGGCCAACGTTGTGTTTACTGTTGTGCAGTTAAGGGGCTTAAACCAAGTTTCTGTGTCCTTTAAAGGGGTTATCTAGACGTTGCATAAGGTTTAGGGCTCAGGTACCATAAAACTGATGAACAAGGAATAATCTGGCTTCCTGGCATTGGAAACTTAATTTGAGCTCCTTAACAGCGAGCCAGCACCAGTCTATGCAAGATCTAGAGACGCGCCTTCAGGAAAGTCCATCGGCAGCACTGGTGGCACCACTTGCGAGATGGAGCCTCAATCCACGCTCGGACTTTGAAACAGGCCGTGGCTACCAAAACACAGTCAACATGTCACGAACCTTGTTCGTCTTCTCAAAATCTCAAATGCCTCTAGCTCTGCGCACAACTTTGCGAAAGCTACAACCCCTTCCCCTTGTCTGTTGGCAAAATGGTCCCGCGGAGTCCCGTCTTCAGAAAAATCCTTGTTGTCACGAATCCAATTCCAAGATTTGACCCCTAAACCCTTAAACCCCTGAACCACCCCTAAACCTCATACCATCCCCAGAAGTTTGCTGACACAACTCCCAGTGCGAGCTGGGCAAGATGTCCAAAACCTCCTCCTGCAATCTGCAAAGCCGCCACCACGGTCCAGTACCAGCCCCAGCACAACCATGAGAACAATGAATTGCCAGACTAATGGACTGCACCTTCGAGTACTTGTTGCACTACTTATAATGCTTCTCAATACTGTCTCTGCCTTAGCTGCACCTAGGCTTCCTATCCTCACGTCTGCTCCAATGTCTCATTGCGAAAGCCCAAACCAACGTCAACTTCTCAGCGTAAAGCCACACATGGAAAATTTGATGCTACTTATCAAGAAAAGAATTCCAAGGCAATTTCAGCAGGGGCTTACGCAAAGGTGTGTGGGATTCGTGTTTAAGCCCCAAAGGTGAACCCTACACCTGAATCTCTAATGCTGGAGCCGCAAAACCCAAGCCCTGTAGACCCTAAACACCAAACCCTAAACCCTAACCCAAAGCCCACGTCCTAAACCCTGCACCCTGCACCCTGAACCCTAAACCCCAAACCCCAAACCCTAAATCCCAAACCCTAAACCCCTGCATCCTAAAGCCTAAACCCTAAACCCGAAAAAGTGCGGAACTAGCCTTGCAGTCGATTGGTTCGGTATCGAAGCTCCGTGGCGGCTTTTGGCTTGAGGACCAGCACCTGGTCTCAGGCTTGTAAGGATAATAGGGTTTAGGGTTCAGGGTGTAGGGTTTAGAGTTTAAGGATTAGGGTTGAGGATTTAGGGTGTAGGGTTTCTGGATTATAGGGTTTAATGCTGGCAACATTAGGGTTTACGGTTTAAGGTGAAAGATTAATATTTAGGAAGTCTCAAGGCCTCGATTTCGAACGTGTGAAAAAAAACAAAGCAAACACCTTGAAGGCGACCAAAACCCCGATGGTGCAGGCGCGATTGGCTCCGGCAGGGTCTGTGCTATAGGACTATTACAATTACTCGTATTGTAACTATCATGAATATCATTAGTACCACTAATATTATTAGCTGCAGACGGTACCAACTTCGAAGAGGACACGTTTTACAGCTGCCTTTTTGACTAGGATTTAGGGTTCAGGATGGTTCAGGATTGAAGGTTTCCAAAAAGGTCTTAAAGGGGGTTATACAGGATTTCGGGTTTGGGTTGTAAAGTAAAGGGATTAAGATTAAGAGCTTGGGACTCCTTAGGGTTTCGGTCTTAGGCTTCATGCTTTGGCTCGGGGGGTAGGATTTAGGATTTCGTGTCGGGGTTCGGGCTTAGGATGGCTTAGTTGCAACTGGTGTGTACCTATTCTTTGGAGCTGCGGGGACTGATAAAAGGATTCCAAAGGTTTGTGGCTTATCAAACCAGGCTTTTAGAGGCTGGGGGACTTGTATGGATTCTATAGGGTTCAATGGGGCGGTACCCCAACAATGGAGAAAACATAGCAAGCCATACAAAAAAATGTGTCTAAGGTTTAGCCTTGATCATCTTAACAGTGAACATCCGCCCTAAAGCGGTTATACCGAGGTAGAGTCGCAGAATGGCAAAGCAAACCCTCGTATCCCCCATTATAGCCCCTATACTACTTCTCCCATATAGTGCCCTATATCACAGACTATAGCTTACATGTTGTTTAGGGCTCCGGGCGGATATGAAACACACACACACACGCACACACACACACACACCTGCCAAGATATCGAGGATGTGTACCCCAGGGTCTATGTGGTCTCCTGTGGGGAATATTCAATGTTGGGAGTGGGAGTGTTTAAATTTGGTGTGAGGTGAGGAAGAAAAGAGGAGTATCTCGAAAACTGATGAAATTGAATAGGAACTAGAGCGTTAGGGATGTATATCTGTCTACAAAGGCTGTCGGGCTTGTTTGAATTGAAGTTGGCTATCCCAGCCGCAAAAGGAAAATCAAAAGGGAAACCATACGGAAACCGACATGAACATTGTTGCAATCCAAGACTGCAGTCATACTGTAATAGGTGTCAGGCTTTGTTGGGAATGCGCAAGCGGGGGCCACTATAATATGTTGGGTCTAAAGCATAAGGGTGGCAGTGGTGACTTTTTGGTGGTTGGCCTCAGTTAAAACTCCTTTCAGCTCTCTACCCTACATGAGGGTATGAGCCTTAAGCCCTAAGCGCACTTTTGTTCGAGGATCTCAGATATAGCTTAAGGGCCTACCCAGACCCCTGGGAAGATGTAAAGTTAGATCCCTTCTATTGACCCATGATAGCCCATATAAAATATCTATCTAACTTCCCACACGATTCTAGGGGATCTAATTTTCAGACCCCTCTGGGGGTTTGGGTAGGGATTGCACCTCAGTTGTCGCAATTTTTGTTGTAACTACATGCACTTCATCGATGCCAGGCCAGAAAGAGGTTGCAAAGTCTGCTGTGGGCCTACAGCGGATTTTCACGTAGCTGTCAGCATCTGTAAGTAAACCACGAAATTGCATGGCGTGGTAGGCCCTTCCTCGACCCTCTCCTGCTTCACCAAACCAAGTTGCAGGGCAAAGTCGAGGCTCATTTCGCCGAAGCCATCTATGACGATTTCCTGTGCAGAATTGACGCCGCCATCAACGACGGAGGATGTGGCCCCTTCCGGCAGATAAAAGGTGTCCGACGGCGAGGTAAGCCAAGGCAGGCGGTTGTACAGCTCCTGCATGGTGCAGTGGGGCTTCATCTCCTGCACAATTGCGCTGGCAAATAAACCCTTGGTGCTGTAGTAACATTGGCGCTCATCCTCGCTCCAACGGAACAAAACCCAGGGCTCCACTGGGCATGCCTCAGGATGCGCTCCAAATTGGCCGCGTGCGCAGCGTATCCGCCGAAGGGGGTGTGGGAACCTCCCTGGGTTCAGCTTCCGGAATTTGAAAAATTTCAACCCCGGCGTCTCTCAACGGGCGCCGTCTCTGCGAGGGGTCAAGGCCCCAGAATAAGTTGGAGAGCTTGGCCTTAAATCAACTGCCGAATTCCCCTCTTCTTCACCTTGCCATGGGCAGCTGACAACTGCTCGTGGAGAGACGCTGAATCTAGCTGCAGGGCAGGGCCATAATCTTGTAGGCGCCGTGTCGGTCAACGACTCCATGTTGAGCTTCCGCAAGGGCTGGCTGCACAACGCCTCCAGGAAGGGATCATCGACGATGAACATTCCCAAGCGTTGGAAGGTCTTGTCTGCACTCCATAGGAATTGCCGCTGGTGCTGTTGTTGATCCGGCTGGCGCTGCTACTTCATCCTTGCGGATAGGCTGCTGGGGCTCTTGAAGGGATTCTTCAAGTTCTGATTCTGAGCCAAGCTTGCCTGAGGAATGTGTGTCTGCTAAATGCTTTGATCCAGCACCGCCAGTGGGATCAGACGCTGCTTCATCATTGTTCTCCAGTTGCTGTTGCTCTTCTTGACTCACTGGAGGTAATGCTGATAGGGTAGATTGTGCTCTATGCTTGCACGCGAGAACTCGTCCCAAGGACGGTCTGCTTGATCTCCCAAAAGTGTGTGTTTGTGTGTGTGTGTAAGTGCGTGCTCAAGTTATTGGTTCTTTCTGCATCGAACGCTTCTGCAAGAGGTATCGCTGGCCTGACACAATCAACTCCATCTGGTTGTCCTATCAACCACAGATCAGACTCTGTCTTGCCCAGGAAAACGTTTGCATTCCAAATTCTGTCTCCTTGGTGCTTGACCTTCAAGCGCTTCGCAAGAACAATGCTTCTCAACGCAACCAACGTCCCAGAATAAAGAAATCCTGTCATGAGCTCAAATGCTGTCTTCTGTGTGGCTCCATGCTTGTGAAATATGCTCAAGATGCAACAGCTGTGCTTGAGTGCCCAACTCACAAGTGGATGTGAATATGGAATGGCAAGTTTTGTCTTGCTCCTAGCAGCGTCGAGGAAGGTATTTGCTAACCGTCTGACTGTTTGAATTGCTCTTTCTGGTGCTCCATCGCTTCCATGTGAGTGTCGTACTCGTTCTAGCTCCATGAAGAAAATATTATAGACTTAGGACCCGAAGTAGGTACAGGGTCTAGGGTTTAGAGACTTAGACCCCGCAGGAAACGAAGCTGCTTTAGGATATTCCTTGCCGTTTTCGCGACAGTCGGAGGGCCTACACAACGCTATATCAACCCCCTAAACCGTAAACCCTAAAACCCTAAACCCTAACCCAAAAACCCTAAAACCCTGAACCCCAAACCCCCATTATATCCCCTTTTCACCCCTTTGAAAACATTTTCCTGGAAGCTACAAAGCTGAAACCACACCCCCGGTTGACTGAACCGTGCAATTCTTTCTGGGTGAGTCGCGAACCAAACAAGCCAGAGACTTGAGGGCTTAGGCTTAGGATGTACGCTTTAAGGTTTAAGCTTAGGGTTTAAGGCTTAATAATGTGGGACTTAGGGTTTAGGGTTCAGAGTTTAGGGTTCCAGCATTTAGGGGAGCCGAACTCGCCCTGCCTAGCCCTGTCCCTCTACAATCTCTGGAATGGACCCTACTCCCCGTTTTATCCCCCCATACCCCGCAGCTCCCTAAAAAGCCCCTCTCGCGAGAAGCCGAAAAGCCTGGGCGGATCTAGAAAGAATCCTAAACACTACAAACCAAAACCCTAAACCGCGTGGCTGGTCAACTCAAATACTGTAGAGGCCTGAATGTTTGCCAACATTATTTCGGTGTTTTTGGATGCTATTGGTTTCGGGTTTAGGGTTTAGGTAGTTGCAGAAGATATCTAGGACCGTAAATATCACATAGTCCCAGTCTCCTTCCCAATACAACCCCTATAAAGGGACCCCTGCCCGCCACCAGCAGACTCAAGATTCCCAACCTGCTCTGCCTGTATGCCAATTATTTAAGGAAGGGGATTTATACCCTATACCCTGAACTCTGAACCCTTACGTGAACCATAAATCCTAAACCCTAAGCACTAAGCCCTAAATCCTCAACCTATAATGCCCCTGCATTGAGCAAATCCAACAACACCCGCCCGATTCTGCTAAGCCCAGCCGCGCTCTTCTCGGTCTTGACCCACTCACTTGCCCCGGGAGCTTTCCTTAGTAGGAAAAAAATTAGGTTAAGGTTTAGAATTAAGAAGTTCAGGGTTTAGGGTCTAAGTTTTCGGGTTTATAATTACAACTTTCATAACTTGAGGCCCTAAACCCTAAACCCAAGCGTTGATGGCTTAGGGTTTAGGATTTGTCAAATTCACCCCGAATCTTCTGGCCCCTAAGCCTGCCGCCAAAATGAGGGTTTAGGGTTGATGACTTGAGGACTGTAGGATTTTGGGTTTAGGATCTATAGGTTTGTTTTCTTTGCCGGCCGTTTCTGATCAGCAAAAATTAGAAAAAATCGATACACCACAATCACATAAAGCCCGAGAGAATTGCCTTGTAGAGTCCTGTCCTTAAAATGGCTGGCTATGTTGAAGCCCACAGAACGGCGCTGTATTGGGCTACTGGCTAGTTTGGTCTTCTTTCAACACCATAAGCCCTCAAGCCTAAACCCTGAACCCTGCGACCTAAACGTGCACTGTACTGTATCCCGGAGTTGTATACACTTTTCCAACAAATAACCCTGGTCTAACCTTCTGTGACGCTGTAAAATCGATTCCCTAGGTCCCCTGAAGCCTGAACCCGCCGAGCAGTAAATCCCCTTTTGCTAACGCGCGGGTCTGGCAAAGTAGGGTTCGGGCTTAGGGTTTGGGCTTTAGGATTGGTTTAGGTTTTAGGGTGTAGTTCAGGGTGGGGGTGTCGAGGTACAACTGAGGTAGACGGTTTTGAACGTATAGTCCCCCTTAAGTAGATAGAAGGTGCGGCATATGGGGATCTTCTTATAATGTACCCAAAGCCATATTCTATCTACTTAAGGGGGACCCTAATCCCTAAACCCTAAATCCCTAAACCCTAAACCCTATGACCCTAAATCCCTAAACCCTAAATCCCTAACCCCTATATACTCCCGCCCCCAAAAAGGGACCCGAAAGTTGCCGGTCGAAATGGGGTTGTATGCGGTTCCATCTTCCTAGGGCAACCCTAAACCCCTTAACCCCCAAATCCTCAACCCCTAAACCCTAAACCCAAGAGTACAGCTATGCTGCAGGAGCCATCTCCAGGACGGGTATCTTATAAGGGTCCAAGGACCCAAATAATAGGGGTTTAGGGTTTAGGGTTTTACTGTACTAAAGCCCTGTTTGGGTCCTTGGACCCTTAGGGGTATCTTTCTCAGCAACGGCTACTTTACAGAGGAGCCTCCAGCGGCGTTCTGTGAGCTACAGTCTAGACTGCTAGTATGCCCGCTTATAAACCCTATAATACTCCCATATGTATATATATATACACACACCTATATAAACACCATACACTTATTATAGATTATATATATTATATAACCCCTAAATATTCCCCTATACACATATATAACCGCCCTTATGGAGTTTAGGCTAAAGCTCATAGGTTGAAATGTCTTGGGAAGGGGCTTATAAGGCCTATGCTCGAAGCATTAAATCGTGGGATCATCATCAGAATCTTGCGCTTAGCCCCTAGACCGTTACCTACATTCCCTCCCCACTCCCCTAAAGCCCTCACCTCTCAACCCTGATCAAGATCCCTCAACTCTACCCACCCTTAACCTTTGAAACCCTGCACCCTAAGCCAAGTCTCGTTTGGGCGGAGAGCAAGCAAACCGCTCCCGTCTGAGCACTGTACGTGTCCTCACATGGGCTACAGTCTAAACTCCAAGAATCCCCCTTCATTTCCCCCATCGTTATCCCCTCTATAACTCCCTATATAGCTCCCTTTATGTAGCTCACATGCGTTGGCGGCTCAGGGCGCAAGAATACTGGCGAGAATGCTTGTGATGATAGTCATATGAACAAGTAGTAGTAGCAGTAGTAGCAGTAGTAGTATTGGCAGCAGTAGTAGCAGCAGCTGCTGTTGTGACATTGTGGTTGTTGTTGCTGCCGTTGTGTTTGTCAGAGTAACTGATATCTCAAGACATGTAATGGAATGGCGAGTGCATGTTCACAACAATGGTGTCAAAGTAAACGTAGGAAAAATCGTGGTTGCGTCTAGGGCTGAGGTTGCGTGTCTTACAGTTTCCCTTGGCGGGGTTTCTCCACATTTAGGGTTTTCATAGGGGATATATAAGGTTTAGGGTTTAGGGCTTCCCTTTCTCGGGGTCCCCATAAGAAGGACTACAGTATTTGGGGTCCCTGCAACTACTTTGTAAGTTTGCAACTTACATAGCTCGGGGCAGCACATGGTACGATTCCAAGTCACAGGATAGTGCCGTAATCCAACGGGCAGTCCAACGCAACTTGTCAGTTGTTACGTAGCATTTCAAGCCAAGAGTTAAGGGTTTGGGGTACAAATCAACAACCGTGTCCAAATCGTAAATCTAACCTCTAACTACCTTTAACCCCAAACCCCTGTCTGTTGTTGTCAGAAGACACGCGCAAAAACCTCTCAAGCTCTACCATATGAATCATCGCGTGCTTCTCTTCCTTTTTCAATGAGGCGGGCCTGATGGAGCCTGGAGTCTACTGTAATCCTTGTGATGGAAACTCCCTCTAACAGAGTCCGTAATCCCGAAGCCCCAAAGCCTTAAACCCAAAACCCTAAACCCCAAACCCTAAATCCCAAACCCTGAACCCTAAATCCGCGAGCCTAGACCCTACAGCCTTATGCCCAGAATAAGCACCGGGAACACAACACTGCCCAAAACTCTGGACGTGAACTCTAAACAAAGTCTACCCCAAAGCCTAAACCCTTCTTCCTGAGCCTACAACTAATTTAGGCCTGTAACGCCTAAAACCTAAACCTAAACCCTCAATGTTGGGTTGTATTTTCTTTTCCCTTCCTATGACCCTCATGTAATCCCAGCTTCCATGTAATTTCCATTTTCGCTGTCAAAAGATTCTCCATCGCTAGGAATACTGTCTCTAAACCATGAAGGTACCCCTGATTTGGGGAAACTATAAAACCTCAGCCTTAAAACCGATATACAAGCCTAAAAAACCCTAAACGGTATACAAAACCACTTGCAAATCCCATGTAGCCTCCCAAAGGGTCCATGTAGTTATGTAGTATACACTGGGGCCCTCAAGTGGTTAAATGGAAACCCTTGAGCCCCTAAGTATATACTATATACCTACATGGACCCTTTGCTTACGCCCTCAAACCCGTACACCCTAACCCTGAACCCTAAACCCTAAGCCCTACACCCAAAACCCTTAGCCCTAGACCCTAAACCCTGAAACCTGAGCCATAAACCCTTAAACCCTATAGGCCCCTAAACCCTAAAACCCATAAACCCTTAAGCCCTGGGCCCCCTAAACCCTGAAGGCCCCTAAACCCTAAACCCCAAAACCGTGTAAGCCCTTAGCCAACCCCGCCTGGACGTTGTCAACCCTGCCTTCTTCTGCGCCTGCCTTTAGAGACAGCGCGTTCCTGACTTGCTTTGGTTTAGGGTTCAGGGTTTCGGTGGTTTAGGGGTTTAGGGTTTAGGGGTTCAGAGGTTCAGGGGTTTAGGGTTCAGGGTTTAGGGTTGGAGTTTTACGGTTTAGGGTTTGGGGTCCACGGTTTGGGGTGTAGAGTTTAGGATTTAGGGTTTAGGCCTGGGGCAGTGGCAGGGCGTTAAATTAAGGTGGTTTGCGGGGTAGGTTACCCTACGTTGATCTACATTTCGAAAAAGGGGGTTGGGGCATATTCTAAGCCAATATGAAGGTTACAGGAGATGATGTTGCTCAATACTCGGCTGCCGCCTACATTAGTCTGCAGCTGCTACTTGTCTCTGATGAAGTTGTGTTTGACGCTATAGCCCCGTATCAGGCAGAGAAAATAACCTAAGCATGAGCATGAGCCCCGTGGGAAGATATCCCTACCTTGTGAATATTGGTGATAAGGGGCTGTAAATGGGATATCTCTATCAATGTCTTTGCTTATGTTCTTCGCTTGACCTTGAAGTTAGGTCCATAGCAGGTCCGAAGCTAAGAAAAACTTGTGCGTATGAAGTTCGGAAGAAGATGAGCGTGACAAAGTCGACATATTCAAGCATTCTGTTCGTACGAATATAACAGGCATAGGGACCCCGGGTAGGTGCGTTCTATTACGTTCCGACTATATTTTGGGGGTTCCTTGTTTTGGGTTCCCATTTACACATAAGTGGAGCTACAATTAGGCCAACCCCAATGAGGGGACCCATAGCCCCAGTTGAATAACTTACTATTAAGGTTTAAGGTTTAGGGTTAAATAAGTTACTAAGTCCCCCGAGCCTTCAAGTGGCTGTGAGGCTTTCACAGCATTTGGGTGTACAGCTGCGTTTATGGTGTTGCGGAACCCTGAACGCTAAACCGTAAAGGGTGTTCAGCTACACAGCTGGGCTTCAGGGTGCTTCACAGTTTGGAGAGAGCTGCAGCAATTAAATTAGGGGCTTCAAGAAAGACCCATATGATGGTCGTAAGGGTTCCTAGCATGCTTCCCGTATAGGTACCTCAAACAAGCTTGAGAGTCATATTGCTAGGATGTTCAGGCCTCTACAGTCCATAGTCCCTTAGAAACCCCTTCCTTGTCAACCCAGTTTCCGTTTCATTCTCCATCTGTTATTCCATTCATTTGAGTCTCCATCATGATCATTGTATTCTTGGGTGAGTCCGAGGCCCTAAACCCCTGACTCCTGGTCTATCGGAGGACTTCGGTTTAGGATTAGGGTCCAGATAACGACCATCGTCCAGGAAGGTAAACTTGAGGGTTTGGGGCCTTGCTCATGGGCTCCCCTACTCCACCGCTAGTTTCCCCCTTCATTAATCTTGGCCTAAAATGCAAAAAAAACAAATTAAGGGAAGTCAGCTTATAACTACCTACCTAGTTACTAGATCCCCTGAGCCCCAAACCCTAAACCCTTAATCCTAAACCCTAAATCCTGAACCCTAAACAATAATCCTGTTACTAAATCCCCTGAGCCTGTAAAAAGGCATCGTCTACCTACCTGGAAGCAAAAGCTCTTTCTCTGAACTCCCGCACAAGATAGGATAGGGTTTAGGGTCTGGGGTTTTGGGTTTGGGGTTTGGAGTCTATGGCTTTGGATTCAAGATTTGGGGTTTAGGATTTCGGGTTAAGGATTTAAGACTTTAGGATTAAAGGTTTTGGGATTTAAGGTTTGTAAGGTGTAGAGTTTGGGGTTTAGGGTCTGCACCTCTGCCCGAAATCCTTTCAAAAGCCTGCAATCCCTCCATACTGGGTCGGTCTGGGGGCCCTCTACAAATCTTGATACGGAGTATATAGGGATGAGGGGTAATAAGATTCAACACTACTACACTACTTTGAAATTGCAAACGTCTCAACTCACATTCATCTCGAACTGGAACTGTGCTCCTGCTGGGCTCCTTAAAAGGGGGTTATATAGGGTTTAGGGTTGAGGGCTTAAACTCCTGAAAGAGAGTTGGTTATATGGGGGATTATATAGGGGACTACTATCGTATAGGAGTATAAACTTTGGCATATGTGAAGATCCAATCCGTGTACAGCAAGCCATGAATTCCACGAACAAGCCGCTAAACGCATAATCCAAGAACAGCAGAGGAAACCCTGCAAAGGACCTTAATCATGAATGATAGCCCTAAACCCTAAACCCTAGAATTCCAAAGACTCCCTGGTGCTCAGTTGGGATGGAGGAACGGGTGTTCGCGGGACAAAACAAAGGCAGTTTGGGGTTTAGGGTTTAGGGTATACTTCTAACCTCTATAAACCATATAATAACCCCAGTTATCTTTCGTATTCACCTACTTACTAAGTAGCCTTGGAGGGGCTAGAAGGGACTGCTATAGGGATCCATCCCTCGTTCCCCACTTAGCACCAGGTAGAGGATAGCATGGATGACCTGGCCTCTCAAACTTCAGCCACGGTGTTTCTGGCGCGCAGCTCAGTTTTGCGTCCTGCAACTTAGCCGTGTATGGGCGAGTGAGAGCACCCGAAAAGATTGTATAAAGGTTTTGGGGTATCCTGGGGCGAGCAGACTTTTATTGGCCCTAAACCCCAAGGCCCTAAAGGCTAAACCCTAAGGCCCTAAAGCCTAACCCCTAAACCCTAAGGCCCAAGCCTAAACCCTAAATCCCGAAACCCCCAAACCCCTAAAGCCTGAACCCTCGGGTTCAGAGCATCTCGAGCACAGATTCCCTTTTGACGACCGTATTGGACTCGTCCTCTTCTGGGCCCATGTAGCTGATATCGCAATTCAGGAGCTATTACTGCGGCAACTGCTACACCAGTTTAGGGTCTAAGGTTCTGAGCCCTAAACCCTCAACCCCATCCAGTGACCTTTTGAGGTTTGGTCCTTTTCTATAATCTCTCTTCCCCAATAGCCAGGGCCAAAAAAGCTTAAACTTCATTATAGAGACCCAAAAAGGAAGCCCAAAGCCAGGATCCCCTCCTGCTCAAGTGGTGGTTTAGGGTTTATAGTCCCCCTTAAGTAGATAGAATATGGGGTACATGGGGATCTTATTAATATATACCCAAAGCCATACTCTATCTACTTAAGGGGGACTATAGGTTTTAGAGTTTAGGGCTTACTGACAATGGTTTACCGTTTAGGGTGTGCTGACAATGCTTGTGTTGGGTTTGCTGCGCGGTCTGGGAGGCAAAAAGCTGAAGAGTACACAAGGTTTCGGGTTTGGGGCTTAGGATCATAGATTACTCGGAAACTAACATGGACACCCAAAAAGGGCCCTACAAAGACTTCAGTCCTTTGAAAGGGGGGGCTATATGGGTTTCCATGGTAGTTTGGGGGAGAGTACTCTTGTTGCCTCGCCTTTCTTGAGCTATGGCTACAGTGGATGTAGCGTGTAGGATTACCGTTGACACTGGTGTTACGGCACTATTTCGATCATCCTTAGGTGGAACACGATAGCTGCTACCAACCCAACAATGCTTTAAGCTAGACAGTTTACCTGCAAGGAAAAACATGCGCTGTCTGCAACCATACCTGGACGTTCGCCTGGTTCTAACCCAACTCTGAGTGTAGATATAACCAACGGTAAGCTGCGTAAGTCCCCCAAGTACCCGCATGGAGTGAATGCCAAGTAGGCCTCCCGTACCCAAAAACACCCAGTGGACCCTGGTTCTCAAGTTGTTGTATGGATGACTAGGGCCGCCTAAGCCCTAAACCCTGAACCCTGCTCTAGCCCTGGAATCTGAAATAACAGCCCGTGAACGTAACTCTGGGCACTACTTTGTGGACCCAATGTATGGGCCTAGATGGCTTAGATGAGCCCAAACAGGGTTGTTGAGCATTTTATCATGGATCTAGACAAGGCTTGTAAGGGGATCATATGGCAAGTGTCCACGCTTCTATGTTAGTAAGGGGTGTCGAAACCCATTTATACAGGCCTACGAAGCGGTGATAATGGGGTTAACCTGAATTGAGAGCAATGGTGCGAATTTTGGAATCTTCACATGCCGGAAGGATGGCAAAATCAAAATGACGGCTTGAGGCTCCTCTATGGAGGCTTCCAAGGACTGGGGGTATCTTTTTGGGTGTCCCTACAATACTAAAGATTTTAGTATCCTGAAATCTATATTGGGGTCTCCCTATTTAAGGAAGCTGCCATATAATACCCTAGACATAATTGCGTCTGCGCTTTCATTCTTTCCATTCCCGACTAACAACCAAGAAGCAAAAGGCAAATCTAATCGTCCCTAGCCCTAGCATCACCTCATCTAGTCTCAATCTCCATTTGATTCTCCATGTATTAGTCATTCTTTCACGCTTCTACACCAAACCCTACATACCCCTAAAGCCCCAAATTGCCAAAAGGCAAAGCGGTTCAATCTCTAACCGCTCGAATCGAACATAGCTTTGAGGTCTCAACTTGGACACCAAAGTTATACACTCCCCATTGTTCCTACACCCCAATACACCCACCAGCTACAATAATGGAAGCCCTCCTTCACATATCCTAACCCCTGATGCTAAACCCTAAACCCTTAAACCCTAACCCCCAAATTCCTGATTAAAAGCCTACGATGTGAGCACAGTTTCACTTAAATTGTCCATGTCCTTTTCCTTGGGCTCCCTACACCCCAAGCCCTATGTTACCAAGTACTACACCCTAAGCCCTAACCCCTAAACCCTAAACCCGAAATCCTCAACCCTAAGCCCCAAAACCCTAAGTCCTAAATCCTAAATCCCAAAATATCCCAAATCCAAAGCCCTAAAACCTAAACCTTAGTGAAAACATAGGCCTTGAGACCGGCGCTATGCGGAACGGCGAGGTTGAAGCTCTTCTTATGCTCTGAAAACCTCTTCGCCAAGGGTTTCCGAGGTAGGGTTTAGAATTTAGGCCTTGCTGTTTAGGATTTTGGATTTAGGGATTAGGATTTAAGGCTTAAGGTCTAGGCTTTTCGGATTCAGGGCTGAAGGTCTAGGATCTAAGGTGTAAGCTTTAGGGTGTCTCTAGCAACGGGCCCCAAGAGGACCCCAGGAACATACAGGGAATCAATGAAGGGTTGCAAAAAATGTTGTTTTGGGTTCCCGTTTTAATGCAGCCCCTCATATTTAGAAATCCCGAGAAAGGAACATACTTCTAACAAGCTTACAGGGTTCATAACCCCCCTAAACCCTACACTCTAAAACCCAGAAGGATTTCTTCGAGAACCTTCCAACTGAAACCGGCTATCTTGTAGGGATGGTGGACCGGGCTTAACTTTTTGGGTTTAAGGCTTAGGGTTTGGGGTAACCCCAAAGATCCTGAACCCTCACGCAACTAGAAACCGTTAGCAGAACCTGAACGTTAGAATCCTTAACCCTAGACCCTAAGCAGTATACTAGACCCGAAACCCCAAAGTCGGAAGGGCATCGTGCCTGGTAAGGCCTTCGGGAGGCGCAACGGATTTCTGTTCTTCTTGTAAACAACGGATAGGGGATGCCCTAAACCGTAAACCCTAGGGGGTTTAGGGCTTAGGTTTCCCAAGGTGGGGGGACCGTCCTGGCCTAGGGAAACTTTTGGGAGTTGCAACGGGAATCCAGGTCTTCCTCTGAATCATTATATAAGGGATATTGGGGGTTTCCCAAAATTAGGGGTACCTTTTTGGGTGTCCTAGGGTGCATAGCTTCTAAGTCTTTAATATAAACATGAAATTCGTCTCGAATGTACCTAGACGGGTATGTCTATATTTGAAGCCCAAAGTCCTACGCCGCTTGATGAACGTCCTTCAGGTCCTTAGGTTTAGCGATAGGCAGTAACTTGGGAAATTCGTCTTCGGCAGCACTCTAAACCCTAAACCCTGAACCCTAAACTTTCGGTGAACGTTGGGCCACCCTCAACCCTAAGGTATTCCAAGGATCATATAGGGAGTATGTTCCGGTATTCCCTGCTTACCACTAGTAAGTTTCTGGCGCTAAAGGGGACGTGGGGGAACCGATCCCGATGATAGTGTCTATGTAATGCCCTCAATGTTATCCCCTCAATGGTACCTCTGTTCACCACCCACACACCGGTAAATCTGGCCGGCAAAGATTTAGGGTACAGGGTTAAGGGTCATTGGCCTAGACAAGTACCAATATCATTTGCAGGTCATTCGAAGTCTAGTTGAGGTTCCCTATACCATACTTACACACGGAAGCAACGATTATAATCGTGATCTTGCCTTTAAAGCTAGGCATTAATCCAGTATTCTACCACTGTATTATAGCGCTGTATCTTTAGGGCCAGCGTGCTGCTGTAGATTCGGCCCCCGCAGACTTTCACCGCTTCCTCATGAGTCAGGACATGGATCCTCAGCATAACCCCCGCACCCCAATTGAAAATGTTCACGCCGAGCTACTGCATACCAGAACACCAGGATACAGGGCAATTAATGGGACCTCAATCTAAACCCCCCATCACATAATCCTTATTACCAGGACTTTGAGAAACCATAAACCCTACTCATCCCAAACTAACCCTACAACAGCCCAATCTATATATATATATATACATATTGATATGTATCCTAAGCCCATTGATACAGGAACCGTAAATTTTGGGAAGCCGTAGACCCTAAACCTTAAACCCTACTTGAGGGTTTAGGGTTTAGGGTTTAGGCAAACCCTAAGCCCGTTATGGCGGCTCAATTTGTTGGATGCCTCACACCGCCCAAGTCCGTGTTAGCCCGCTGTTTTGCCATTCTACCAAAACCAAAACCCTCAACCCTAAACCCTATAACCCTAAACCTTAACCCGAAACAGGGCTTAGGGTTTCGAGGACTCTGAGCCCCCTAAATACACAGAAGCAAAGGAGCATCAAAACCCTAACCCTTCGATTCCCCCCAAACTCAACACGAAACCCTAAACCCCAGCCCCTAAGCCCCAAACCCTGTATAGCCCCAGTATACTAGTATCCATTTTCTTGTCCATTATCCCTAAATAACCCTAAATCACCCTTATATACTCCCTTGCAGTATGAAACCCTAAGCCCTGTAACATACTCCCATATTCCCCAATCCCTATACAATCCCTATAAGCCCCCAAGCACATAGAGGCCGAGTAGCACCAATACCGAGGAACGTGGAGTAAGCTCGCTGGCCTCGACGGTCACATCGACCTCGGAATTCAGGGTTAGGGTTTAGGATTTAGGGATTAGGGTTTAGGGTTTAGGGTTTGGGGATTTTTATGACCGCCATGCGCTACCGATGCTTTTGCTGTACATGGAAAACATGTGTGCTTCGCGCGTTGGCGCAGCCACCAGCTTGGAGGAGTAGCTAGGATAGTTTCGAAGATATTGAACTAAGCCTAGAAAATCCTTACGGGAATGAATGGGGTACTCGGGATCCTGAGTAACCTGTTGGTTGAAAGCTTCCATGACTTTGGAGGTGACAAGTCCTAGCCAATGTGGGGGTGGGGGACCTCGCTTGGAGTTCTTCTGTAGGCCTACCCTATCTTTATAACCTGGGGAAAAGATGACATGATATAAAGGGTCGTCCGGAGGAGTAGCCAAACAGTCAGTCAATTGTTTGAATTGCAAAGACAGGACTGATTGTGAAGGCAGTATCGGTCTTCCAGCTCTTTCCCATACATTACGGTTGGTGATTCTGGAGTAGTACGACGCTTTGACCCCGACTGCTCTGCGTAGGTATCTGTAGAACCAGGAATCTATTTTGGCAAAGTGTTTATCTTCCATAGTGAGCGAAGACAAACCGTAAGTAAGAACTGGGACTACGTTGGATTGAAAGATTCTGACTTTAACGGCGTTGGGGACTCTGCTGCGCCAGAAGAGGGAAAGCTTGGTAAAGGCAACATGGGCTAGGTTAATTGTATGTTGGATGGCTGTTAAAGTCGGCTTTTCCCATGAGACCTGGGACCCTAGATACTTGCATTCGGCGGCGCTTGGAACAGTAGAGCCATCCGCGAACTCGAGAGGAGTAGCCGGTGTTTTTGGGTGTGTTAGGTGTTCTGTCTTTGTTAGGTTTAATGTTAAACCGTATAATGAGGCCTCTACTTGGACGCATTTAAGATACTCTTCCAGTGCTGAGGATGTAACAGCGAAAAGTAGGGTGTCGTCAGCGTATTCCAGGTCGTATGTGGGTTTGCCTACGGACCATGTGTTGGTGGGGATGCCCGTTGCAAGGAGTCTTTCGTCGACATCTGACATGAGGACTGTCATTAAAATGATGAAAAGATAGGGGCTAAGGGGGCAGCCTTGTCGAATGCCCGTACTAGGAGTACCACGTGATTTATCCCCATGGAGCCCAACTGTGTAAAATGTAGGGTGCGTGTAGAAATCTTGAATGACGTCAAGGAAATGCTGATGTATACCAATCCTCCTTAATGCTGTCATAAGGCCTTCATGATTAACCTTATCCAATGCCATTCTCCAGTCCAAGAAGAGGAACTGGAATGGTTGCCCTGTACGCATTGCGTAATCCTGTAATCTACGAATGATGAATAAGGGCTGTGTAGTGCCTCTTCCACGTCTGAACCCAAACTGTGCTTTGCGGAGTAGCCGGTCATATTTGGAGGAAAGTCGTTCTTGAATCATTGAGGCGTAGAGTTTATAAAGAGTATTAAGGAGGGAGATAGGGCGATAATTAGATGCGGAGGCGTCGTCTCCTTTTCCTTTGTAGAATGAGAATACCGCAGCGTCCTTCCAGTCTTTTGGGATGGACTTTTCCAACCAACACGTATTAATAAGGTCTAATACCTGTGCTTCACCGTATTCGTCAAGGAGGCGGAGTAGCTCGGGCCGGATGCCATCCGGACCGGGGGCGCGTCCACGAGAAAGCTTGTTTAGCGCTGTTTGTAGCTCGTTAGGTGTGAACAGGCCTGGGTCATTCTGATCTGCTGGATTAAGTTGGGGGGAATGGCGTAGAATATCTAATTCGTCCTCCGTAACCGTGGACGTGCCCCATTGCTCGTCTTGGAGGTACGTCGCAAATGCCTGATGCGTTTTGGACCAGGGTACGTGGCGGCCGTTTACAACTAGGCGTCGTTTCCGTTCCGCGAATCCCTTCCTGAGGTGCTTCAGGTGTCGCCAAATAGAGGTTTGCGAGGGGTCGGGGTTGTTCTCTAATTTATCCGCCAACCATTGTTTTTTCGCCTTGCGTGCCTCCTTTTTGACCAACTTGTTTTGCTCGGAGTAGTCGGGGGAGTTTAGAACGTTCAGCCGTTTTACCATAGCGATTCTGTTGGCAAGTTCCTCGGTGATCCAAGGCTTCTTGGGGGTGTTTTGCGAAATGTGAAAAGAATCGCGTTCGGCCTTTTTAAGAGCTGAAACAAGTCGGGAATATTTGGAGCAGGCGTCACCCTGGGTGGGTGTGGGTTCCTGGAGCAGCGCGCTGTGAAGAATGGGGTTGTGTTGTTCGTGCCTACCTCCGACGCCGTTAGGTGAAGCCTTGCCCATATCCGCGAGTTGGTCTGCTCGTTCGTTGTGTTGGTGTCCCTGATGTCCCTTGACCCATTGCCATGAAATGCTAGTTGTTTGCTGTAGTTTATTGCGGAGTAGCCGGGCTAATCTGACCATCGTCTTATGCCTCTTGGGTCTAGACTCGCCCCTTACCATTGACGCCATCCACTTACTGTCGTAGTAGAACGTGACGTGTGAGGGGGGATGAGCTAACAATGTGCCGCAGGCTTCCATCCATGCCTGTAGTTCTGCTGTGTTGTTACTGCCTACCTCCGCTCCGAGGAAGTACGGTGAATACGGATCTACGATTACTGGGCCGTAGGAGCTAGAAATTTCCTCTTCTTCTTTAATCACCGTAAATCCCCATCCCGCCGGAGTCTGTGCGGAGCATTTACCCCTAGTGCCAGAACCGTCCGTGTAGACCTCCAATTCTTCTGTCAGAGGAGTAGCCGGGGGTGATTGTGTGTGTCCCGTGAAATGCTTTCTAAAAAGATTTGTTGTAATCTGTGGAGGTATTATACTGCCGTTTGGGTTCAACCTGGGCTTTTGGGATTTTAGCACCTAGCTTAACCCTTATTTTGGAGACTACAAGGTAGTGGTCACTTGGAAAGCCGGTATTATGTACTGCCTTTGCTTGGTGCACGGTGGGGAACCATTTCTTACGTGTGACCAGTTTATCAAGGGACGGAAATCTTAGTGGGTCATTGGACGGAGGAAGGGGGAGTTGTCCTGGAAGCGGGTCTGATGTAATGTAGCTGCGGACTGTGTCTGCTACTTGTAGGCAGAGGTCTTCAGGGTGAAGTGAGGCTTGGGGTTTGGGGATTAGGGTTCAAGGTTTAAAATCAGGATAGGTATTCTATAGTCATATAAGGAATATAAAGGGGCAACAATGGAATTCAGGCTTCTATATTACATAGCCCCAGATTATGCTTCCCAATCATAGCCTACTACAGGACCCAAGGTTTCCATTTGATGTTTCATTTCTTTACCACTTAATTCCTCATAGCCCCCCAAACCCTAGAACCCAGATCCTAAACCCCAAGCCCCAAATCCTACCCGGCCGGTAATTACTCAGGATTCTATCCAGGCCTCTAAGAACTGCCTTTCCTGGTTTTTTTATTTCTGTATATAGGAGATACTAGACATAAACTTAGGTATCCTAAAAAAAAGGGACTCCAGACCTTAAACCCAAAGACAAGAAAGGGGTCTGGTACGGTATGTGATCTATAGTCTAAACTCCGAGTATCCCCCTTTACAACCCCTACAATAGTCCCCTCTATGAGCCCCTTCAAGGACTTTAGTTCCTAAGCCTTAAAGCCTAAATCCTAAACCGTAAACCCTAGCCCCTATAATGTAACTTGCTAAGCCCTAAATCCTACATTCTAAACCTTAAACCCTTGCCCCTATAATAAAATCCCCTTTAAGGAGTTTAGTTCCTAAGCCCGAAACCCTAAACCCTGAATCCTAAACCCTAAAACCCTAAGACCCTAAGACCCTAAATCCTGAACCCTAAACCCTAAACCCTACAGGGGTTCGTTATCACACCCTTTAAGGAGTTTAGGCTACAGCTCATGTAGACGTTTCGGGTCGATACAGGCTCCGCTGCCGAAAGCTCAGGGTCTGGAAGACTGGCTTTCATAAAGCTATATAACGGTTTTATAGCAAGTGAATTACAGGGGCTTCATAATACTTATGCAGGGGGTTGTACATAGGGATTATATAGGGATTACAGAGGGCTTGGGGAATATGGGCATGTAGTGTAGGGCTTAAGGTCTCACAGTGTAAGGTTTAGGGTTGAGGGTTTGGGGCTTAGTGTTAAAATATGTTAAAAAATTTCACGGCCTCAGGTTTAGGGCCTCAGGTTGAAGGTTTAGGATTTAAGGCTGAAGGTTTAGGGTTTACGATTTCGGGCTTAAGTTTCAGGGTTTGGGGTTTTAGGGTTCGTAGTGACGTGACGTTTGCACTGGCAAGTTAAGGCTTAGTAAGCATGCTATGATGCGCTGTGTCTTCTAAATGGCAGAAGCACTTTATGCTGCTGCTCTACCGCAACTGAATATAACCCCCTATACTCATCACTATAACCCATTTCAACGCATTTCTTTCCGCGCTACCAGCCTAAAGCCCCACAGTCCACAGAAGCTCCCACTTTGTCTTTTTACTCCTTGTTCCCTGTGAACCATCAGCGTCAACATTATGGTTCCTTTTGGGGTTCCTTAAGTATTATTAGGGGCCAAAGTCTACTTGGCACCTAAGAATTGGCTACTGTCTTGAAAGCCTACACCCTAATCCGAAAACCCTACTCCCTGAACCCAAAACCAAAACTTTTGTCTCCAGACCACCCTCAATGCACCTGCCTTGATCCGGTGTCTAAATTCACTCACCCATTCCTGCTTGAGCACCCTAAACCCGAAGCACCTACCTAAACCCAAAACACCTAAACCCTGACCTCTTCATCCCCTTAACGACGGCTTTTCTTGGCTCTTGCGACCCGGCAGCTGTATATGTAATTTTGGAGGTTTGGAACGCAGTCACCTGCCAGTGGGGTTTAGGGTCTTTGGGTTTTGGGGTGTAATGTTTAGGGTTTAAGGCAGTCAGGTTTTAGGGGTTGAGGGTTTAGAGGTTAAGGTTTTGGATTGAAGGCCTTAAGGGGTTGGGTTTAGGGGGTTCAGGGCTTAGGGGCTTAGCAGTCAAAGTTTAGGGGTATAGGGTGATAAGACTGAGGTATGGGCAAGGTAGGGGCCTTAATAATTGGAATAGGATGCCGAGTCTTTACTAAAATGAGCTGTAATTGGAGGGTCAGGGGGACTTAGCAAGTAGGGTAGCAACCCCTATAACCCATATAGTAACCCCAATTATCCCCATTATGAGTCATTAAGTCCCCCTGAACCTCCAAGTAAGGGAGTAGTAATCACCAACCCTAAACCCTAAACCTTAGTATTGGTGCTTCGTAAGGCTTCCAACTAAAGCACCTTATAGCCATTTCAAATGGGAACCCTGAACCCTAAATCTCCAACCCAACCCCCTAAATCCTAACTCATACCATGGTGAGAGTTGGGAGCTTGACCTTTCCATGTGACAACCTCTTTGTTGATAATTGTTCAGGTCTTTGCCAGGTTCCCCAAGAATGGATTAAGTTGAGAGTTTAGCGTTTAGGATTTGGAGCTCAGGATTTAGGGTTCAATGCTTTGGATCTAGGGCTCTAGGTTTCCGAGTAACCTTTTAATAATAAGGGTACCCCTTTCCTGCTACTCAGCTTTCATAAGGAGACCTTAGGAGGATCCCCGACCCTGTAATAGTGGCTATAAGGGATAATACGGACCATAATCGGGTCCTCTTATATTCCTAGTATACCACGATTACAGGGTGGGGGGTCTTCCCACATGTACAAGAGGCCGTAAAAAGCCGAGGGAAGGATGGTCGTGGTGTTTGGGACCTGTACTTCCCAGACCCCCTAAAGGATCCAAAAAAATGGAACCCCCTACTAATCCCCTAGTTTCCCCAATGTAGTAATGGGTTCATATTGGGGGGGCTCCATTTTTTGGATCCTTTAGAGGGTCTGGGTTTGAGAGCCAGGCAATTACACGGTTGGCATACAAGATCCCGCATGATCCTAGGTATAGTACAGATTCTAGGTGGACCCCCCACCCAGTAATCGTGGCTATACGGGATAGTCAGGATTATATTAGGGTCCTCTTATATTCATATTATACCACTATTACAGGGTGGGGGGTCCTCCTAGTACAGATTCATGTTTCACAGCGTTTAGGTTTTTAGGGTCGTGCAGGGTCTTGGACATCAAGGGTGGGGGCTCAAAAGGGTTTAGGGACTTGGAACGCGCAAGGCAGTATAGCTGAAGTCGGCATACTCTTGTCCGTGGGCATGGACCCAGAGGGCCCAAGACCCCGGAATTAAGGAATATACCTTAAATAGTACGCGGATCCTGAAAATACCCTTTAATTGAGGAATATACCTTAAGTAATATGAGGATCCTGAATATGATTCACGGTATCTTCTTCAATTGAGTGGTCTCGGGCTGAGCCACAGAACCCTGAGGCTTAAGAAAAGGTATAGGGTTTAGGGTTTAGGCGCCTAGGGTTAAGGGGTTGCAGGTTGAGGGTTGAGACTAGTGCCCCCAATTATTGAGTACTTGGACCCTAATCCCTACATCCCAATGTATCCTAGTGTCCCTCTGTAACCCCATCAATAAAACCAAATTCTTCAATATATGGGCCGGCTGGGGTTTTGGGGTTTTATGGCTGAGAACAGCAAACGGAAAATCAAATGGAAGCCATGATCCAGGGAGCTGGGCATTACGCAGCTCTAGTGCTATCTATAGCAGGTGTGCAAAAAGTACAAGAAGGTATTTCCTCGTGATAGCTGCGGCTTCCCCAACCTGATCTCCTTTCTGCATCATCATGCACATAACAAACCTTCTGCCCAACCCAGGTCATAAGGGCCTGCGGAGTTGCATACATTAAGGCCTTTGGGCTTATGTATTGCGAGGTTTGTTTGGGATCAGTACCATCTAGTTCTATAAGGAATACAGGAACAGAATGTTGGCAGTTATTTAGGCAATATTATGCCAACCAACCAACAGCGTTGCCAAAGGAATGGATGATGTTGCTGCAGGAGCTCTTCTGGCTCTTCTAAATGTTTTTTGGGTAAAGAGTTTAAGGTGCAAACTGCATGGCCAAGAGCTGAAACGGATGTTTTCCTAAAATTAGGGGTACCTTTTTTCGGGTCCCCATAATAAGGACAATAGAATATGCGGGTCTATAATGGGGTCCCCTTATCTTGGGAAACTTCCAAATCCTTTCGGGTTCAGGGTTTAGCGGTTTTTTTCCGGGCTAACATCCACAACCCGGCCTCAAACTTTGATGGTTCTGACGGGGAAATGTGGGGGGGAGGGGGGGGGGGTGAGATTAAATGGACAACCATCGTAACCACCAGCAAGTACATACCCTATATAACCCATTATAGTAGTTTCCATTTTCTTTTCCATTATCCCGGTATAGCCCCAGTAATATATTCATAGTTTATCTACTGAGGGGGGACTATCAAAGTATTGGAAAAAAGATGCCGACTCGACAGGAGTTCACCTTGCCTAATCCTAGGCCACTGTAGGTACTACGTGAGCCATGGTCTGAACTTTTAGTTTCCCCCTTGATACGGGAACCCATAGTAGTTCCTTGTATAATCCCTTATGGAAGCCGCTTTACGGAGTTTGGATCCTAAACCCCCAACCTTATATCATGGGTTGTTTTGGGTTGGAGGGTTTTGGGTTTGATGCGTGCAAAGCCTTCGAGGAGTTTGGGGCTTGAAGGGTTTTGGGTTTGGGGTTTGGCAAAGCACAACTTTCAAACCCCACGGACAAAACTTGGTCCAAAACATCACCCTCTAAACCCAAACTCCTAAGAGTATTGGGATAACCCGAGAAAACATCTTGACAAACTTTAAACCCTAAACCTTAAACCCCAGACTCAGAGAAATCCTGGACAAAGTCAGTCAGTCAGAGCCTTGCATGTCACCTTGTAAGGCTTGCCTCAGTTTAGGGTTTAGTTAGGGCTGTTTGCCGTCTTTTGGGGTTTAGGGCTTTAGGGTTCAGGATTCAGGGCTTAGGGTGGTGAAGGTGTAGGTTTGGGCGTTGAAGTTTTGGTGCTCAGGTCTGCACTCTTTGGAGTATCAAGTCCCCTTCCTTGAACCCTGAACCCTATTAACCGCAAACCTTGCACGTAAACTTAGAATTCATTGTTTGTCCGCTTTTGTTGGAAAAAAACAATCTCTCAAGGGGAACCTACACTTGGAGAGAGGTTCATACAATGAAGGGTTTAGGGCTTAGGGTTTGCAGGGTTTCTAGTATCAACCGGGTCGACGACGACAACGATAACGACAAACAAACAACAAACAACCACAACAACACCACCAACAACAGCAGCAGCAGTGCAATATAGACCCCATAACAGCAACATCAACATTATCACCATTGCCGTCAACACCACCACCACCACCACCACCAACAACAACAACAACAAAACCAACGACAAAAACAACTTTTCATTCACACGCGGAAAGATTCTTGTCCTGGTCGGGTGAGAAATCTCGCTTTGCGAGTAGTGCTACTTGTTTGGCTGAGCTACATTGTCTTACGGAGAGGCTCTATCCTGCTGCAAGATAGTTAGTCGCCTCAACTTCCGACTGAGGTTTCAAAGTTTTGCCCAAAATGGGCGTTTATGGGAGCAACTCCGCAGTTTCTGAGATGGACTGGCGAAGGAGATTGTCATGAGCTTCTTCCAAGCGCAAAGGCGCAGTCTGCATCAGAGCAAGTCGGTAAAGGTATTTGCAACTTAGCGAAGCGCAGATTGTGATGCCTTCCTTCTGGCCCAAGAAGTCGGTGCAGAATGCCCGGAGAGTTGCCATGTAGAACCATTGATCTGATTTTTCCATAGTGGAGGGCATGCGCGACAGCTGGCTCGCAGATTTGTTGGAGCTGACGTTGAAGTAGCTTGCTCCCCGCAGCTAGAACTGTTTTCTCTTCTTCTCCTGCGAGTCCGGCCCAAAACTGGTTGTGGAATAGATCGTTGTCTCCCATTCTGTGAGACACCCGTCTGTCCCATTGCTCATTGGAACTGTCAAGGTCAGATCTGTAGAAGCCCAGTTCAGCTCGGATCACATTTCCACAATCAACTGGCTCCAGTTCTTTTGTTTTGCGGCGGAGCCAGGCCAGCTTAGCCGATTGTACCCTAGGTTGAGTATTCGTGCTGTCAAGCTCTTTGCTGACCAGAGAGATACAGCCGCGATGATAGACTGCTTGGACGTGGGTGTCTCGTGGCAGCTTCCCTTTCAGCTGCCTGAACGAGAATTGGATCCATTCGTACGGCTGCTATGTCATAAAGCAGAGGATAATGAAAGGCGAGAAAAGCACGAAGCTACTTTTTTTGGTCGGCTGGCAGAACCTGATCAGCTAGGTAAATGAGATCTTGCGCTGTAATTTTGCGATCAAGCTCTTGCGCAAGATATTGGATGCGTTTGGAGACCACTCCGTCTGATCCTTCCTCCCTCATCCAGGTGTCGAGGATTTCCAGAAATCGAACACGGAAGTGAGCAACGGGAAGAATTTTGCCAAGCCAGGTGCGTAGCTATGGCGAGAGCACAGGCCACCACTTAAAAGAAAGCAGACGCAAAAAGATGACTGAAGCCATAGTAACAGCAAAGGATTAGTTTGAACCGGAGAAAGATCGAGCTAAAACCAGACATCCAAGCAAGCTAAACCGCACGCAGGGAGGTACCGCTTTTAATCTTATCTGCGTAGAAGGCAAATCCTGCTCAGGGAGTGTGTCTGCTTGGTGAGAAGCGAGCAGCTTCCCACGAGTTGAGCTTGGCAGGTTGGTGAAGAGAGTTGGCTGACTGAGTCAATGGCATTGCAGCTTGTCTGAAGAGGATGCAGCGACTAATTGTTTTTCCGCTGAGATGGCTTCTCAAGCATCTGATTTATAAAGTAGACAGGAATAAAACTTGCTGCAATCTTCCATGGGAGTAACTCTTCTTGGGTTGCAACGTTTTAACAAGAAGGCCTAATCCACTACTTGATCATCTTCGAAGTCGGAAAGCTCCTGTTCTGCTTCTTTACGTTGATTTTGATTGTCTTCGGCTGCCCATCTGCGAATGAGGTCTGAGGTGAGCTGATTTGCGCCTTCTGAGATCTCTTGATCCGAGTGTCCTGCTCCTTCAAGCTGTCGTCGAATGTGCAGAGCGATGTCAATGGCCATTCGTTGCGGCCCTGTAGGCATTTGCTCTGATTGAGATCGGAGTGACGCTGCGAGGTTTTCTTTTGTGGAGATGCATCCCGTATCTGGGAGAGCCTCTGTCGTCTCTTTGGAACACCCGGAGGAGAGCGAGTTCTGGCTCTGCGCTCTCTTCGAGGTGTACTCATTTCCGGAAGAGAGGCATGAGTGAGCTGCTGATTTGCATCTGGTGGTCTGCGAGAGCTTGAAGAAGGGCTGGAGGTGGCTTGGGGTGAACTTGACAGCGTTGACGGAGGCGGAGGCTTCTGGGGATTCCCAGCCTGGCTGTCACTTATTCATCTGTCAGGATATCTGAGCCATCTAGTATCATGCTCCTGACTGTTGCTTCCAGCATTGGGCACGCCTCGGCAGCCCTGCTTGCGCCTGATTGGTTCAGGGTTAGGGAATTCGGGATAAACCTTATTAAGGATAAAGGGCACACACGGAACCTGAAATGCTTCAAGGCTAGCGACCCCCAAATTCAACCCTAAACAGCGGTCTTGAGGAAAGGGTTCAGGATTAGGGATTGATCAGGGTTTGGGATTCAGGATTATTAAGGTCTAGGGGCATCACTTATATCCTATGAAAATTCAGGGGGGGGGGGGTGAGGGGTTAGGGATTACTTAGGGTTGATCAGGGTTAGGGATTCGGGATGAACCTTTAAGGGTAAATAGAGGGCACACACTGGACCTGAAATTCTTCAAGCCTAGCGACCCCCAAATTCAACCCTAAGCAACTTAAACGCCCACCTCCCGAAATCCAAACCGCTGACCCAGAAAAACCAGAACCCCAAACCCTAAACCTGAAAACCTAAATGCCGAAACCCTAGAAACCCTAAACCCGGGCTAAGACCTTGATTCGAGGAGCGGCCATGAAGATCGCCCAAGACGCCTGCGGATCAGGGAGGTTGGGATTGGTTTTTAGAAATCTTAAGGTTTAGGGTTGTTAGGTTACGTTACGGGTTGAATTCAGGGATCCTAATTGATTTATATGACTCCATATAACCTGACCGTAGGAGAGGCAGACAGCGGGGTTGGCAGAAAAATAATTAAGGAATTAGGGATAACTGGGGCCTTGGCCGCGGACTAATTATAATTATTCGGGCTGCAGATCTGAAATTGCCTTCTGTGCGGATAGAAAGATAACCGACAATTCGGGTATTGTACGGCCTATGCTTTTTTAGGGCTTCGGGTTTAGGGTTTAAGGCTCAGGGTGCTCCCGCTTTCGGGTTTAGTCAAAGGCTGCGCAGAGTCAAAAATTGCCGAGTGCGCCGATAGAAATGTACGGCCCGCATTCGGGTTTAGTCTTATCAGGGTGCTCTGCTCTGCAAGTCTGGGCCTGCCCTAGTCACCCTTAAAAACCTTAATCGAAGTCTCACCCTAAAAGATCGGAAAAAAGGAAAAGAAAACCTATCGCATCCCCCTCCCACGCAGGCCACTGCCACGGGTGACAAAAAATAGATTCCTCTGGCCAATGTCTGCCGATGGCCCAAAGGGCTGATTGCCAGGGTTTGGAAGAAGCTATGGTCAATGGCTCCTGGTACGCTATCAGGCTGCCGCGGACTGTCGGCCATGTCTGCCCACGAATGCCGATCGCTCTTTCGGCGCCAATCGTCTCCTGGTTCAGGGCTCGGAGCCCTTGATGCCCTTCTGGCCACTTCCACGTCTTGACGATGCACTAGCAAAAGTCGGGCGTGTAGGCAGCACTGCCACGCAGATCCGCAGATCCGATGAATCAAAAAAAGGTAGGGTTTAGGGTTTGGAGTTTACGTCACCCCAGGCTAGGATTTTGTTGGTCGGGTCATCTCCCGAAACCGCACGTAAACTTCAATCCCCCAGCCCTATTAAAGCCCATGAACCGTGGTCGAGTTATATGGATATCTCCCGAAACCGTACATAAATTCCAACCCCCCAACCCTATATAAAAACAACATAGAAGCCCATGCCCGAAAGCCTAATTTAAAACCCTGCTCGAGCCATATATATCTGCCGAAACCGTACCTAAATTTCAACCCCCCAACGGAAGAAAACCCGAAAGCCTAAATTTAAACCCTGGTCGGGCTTTATATCGACCGAAACCTCACCTAAATCCAATCCCCCAACCCCTATACCAAGCAAAATCCCCAAAGAAGCCTATGGGCCCATAGGGTGATGCAAATATTCCTTCGACTGCACCCAAAATTCCCAACGCCTATATGAAAGAAATCTAGCACCTTTAATTATCAAACCCCATATTTGGCCGAAATTTTCCAGCCCTGCGCTTAAAACCTCTAAACCCTATAGAGCCCGAATAGCCACCGAACCCAAAATACTTCATTTTCTGAAGCCTATGCCCTATAAACAAAAAGCGCGAAGCGCTAAACCCCAAAGGAGTTGGGCATGCCTGCAGGACTTTCCACGCGTCACGGCACCGAGACATGGGCGGAGGGCAAAAAACTTTCCAGCTATTAGTTCAGGGCTTGAGGTTTTAGGGTTGAGATTTACGATTGCAGGGTTTGGGATTTAGGTTTAAGGGTTTCCAATCACTGCGCGGGCTAATGATATGGGTTTCAGGGCCCCAAAAATGTCACTTAGCAATGACAACTACCTGGGAGCAGAAAAGACCACACTTAGATACAAAACCGCTATGGTTAAAAGTCAAATCAGAACCCCTCACTTGGACACTCCTGGGAGCTGAATAAGAAATATCATATCAAGGATCTCATGTTTCAGTGGTAATTATGGGAGGACTCCTTTATGACGTAGTTCATGTAGACTTCAGGATTCGCCAGCAGCTGCGTGTCGCGGAAAAAAAACATTGGCAGTTCCGAGCTGGCGGGCTATCATCATTCTTTGAGATAGGATGTCTCCTCCCTCGTCATACAAGGTGGAAATCAGTCAGGATCCCTAGTGTCCCCGGGTTGCGTTGGCAGGCAAATCTCGCCATCACATTGTGCTGCAATGCCGCTTGCAGCAAATAGTCTGAGGCGTCACATCCATTACTTCCTGACGCAGGCGCTGAACTTCCACCTGCAGGCCCCCAGCCTCGCTACGCAGGCGCCGCACTTCCTCCTCGAGGTGGTGGAGCTGCTCCTTGAACTTCAGCTCGAGAGCCTCCATTTCAGCACGGTCCTGCTCGCTCGTAACCTGAGGCGCCGTCACAGTCTCCTTTTCAAACTTTTCAAACATCTCTCCGCGCAGCATTTCTTCGTAGATTCTCTCGGCCTCTTTTTTCTTCTGCATGTCCATCTTCTGCTCAGCGAGTTTCGTCGAGTACTGGTCGGTCATGAAGGTGCTGTCTGGGAAGCCGGCAAACTGGTTCCACGAGCCGGATCTGTACGTGGGATTGTCCAGCTTTCTTCGCAATGATCCGAGACTGGGGCCTTCCATCTTGTCAGGGTGCGTTCTTCTGCCTCGACCACTTGCGAACATCGTGTTGCTTCGGGCGTTGGCGGCATCTTTTGCCTCTGCGAGGTTCTCCCCCAAACTCGAAGACAGCAAAAGGGAAGATGATAACGGTAACGCCGCCAGAGAGTGGCCCACGGTGTCTTCCCGGTCAGGATTGCGTGTTTGCCGTGCTTGCTGTTTCCTAGAATGTGATAGCTGTTGCGCTGACCCGCTTTTCGGAATCAAGCCAACAAAGCTTGAGGCAAAATGTCGAAAACAACAACAACGACAAACAAACAACAAACAACCACAACAACAACAACACCACCAACAACAGCAGCAGCAGCGCAACCTGGACCCCATAACAACAATATCAACATCATCACCATTGCCGTCAACAACACCAACACCGACAGCAGCAGCAGCAGCAGCAGCAGCAGCAGCAACAGCAGCAACAACAACAACCAACAACAACAACAACAACAAAAACAAACAAACAAACAAACAAACAAAACAACAAACAAACAAACAAACAAACAAACAACAAACAACAACAAACAACAGACAACAAACAACAAACACCAAACACCAAACACCAAA